>JAODAC010020827.1:0-16753 GCA_027575185.1 Mimaenictus wilsoni
TGGTGATGGTTGCGTAGTGCATCATGCGCAGGTAGGATGGTGGTGGTTGCGTTGTGGATCATGACGTAACTATATATTCACTTGTAACTCAATAATGTATCACACAATAAATTGCATATAAAATGGCTGAAGGACCAGTTAGGTCGCTAGCCAGGTCTATGGACCAAATAGAATATTATTATTTTTTATCCTTCAAATTGCAGAACGTTGTCGATCATTAGTCACTTTAAGCCACACCTATAATAGTAGTAAAGTAATTAATAGTAGCCAAATGACGCAGTGGTATGGTTTATGACTTCTGCACACGAGGTTCCCGGGTTCGATTCTCGGTGGGGATGCATAGTAAAGTGAATTCTTCTTCTTATCAATACTATTAGCCTCTAATATGACTGATTACATTGAACAAGAATTGAATAGAGCTAATGACCATCACAGTCGACGCTCGGTAAATCAAACAAAAAAAATGGAATAAAGTTGCTGATTGTTTTTTTCGATTCGATTCCTCGAGGTGGGCAATCCACCGGGTGAATTATAATTAATAATTCACCTATTACACACCTCACACACTACAACATTCACATTAAAAACATTCAACACCCAACATTCAGCACACAAACATTCAACATGCAACATTCAACACTCTATAATACACAACAACAACAACAACAACAAACTCACAAATTGTAAACATTCACAAATAAATTGTAATCACGGCTGAAAAACTCCAGGGTTGATAGCCACTAAAATAAATACATTAATTTTTTGTATTGTTTTGTTTTATATAAATTTGTATAGAAATTACTACAATTTTTGGGCTGTTTATAATAAAATTTATACATTCATGTTTCTGTTAATGTCCCTAATACATTAACGATTATGCTGCCATGAACGCGATATCGCCACCCCTTTGATGTTTGGCGGCAGGGAAGCTTTGTCTTCGTTTTACGCCTTTCGCCTTGCTCGCATCGCTCATCATCCCCACATCAAAACTGCCGCCACCTACACAACGCGTCCGTCGTCATCGTCGCATTAGCGCATAAACACGCTGCGATCAGCGTGACATAGATAGATAACACTAAAAGCCGTCACCTCCTACTATCCCTCATAACCCCCTCAACACCCACAACCCCTCAACCACCCTCGAACACCCTCGACACCCACAGATGATTATCATAATTACAGCCTGCGTTAAACTGACTCAAAAAACAGTTTTGTCCCACAATGTTACGGTTTAAAAGCCAATAATGTCGGGCTTTCTATTGTGTGTCATCGTTGATGTAATTTCTTCGGATTTCCGGTTGAGGTACAACCCGGTAGCGTATGTTAATGTATTCTAATGCGATTTTCCTGTTTTTCTGTAGCTATTAGTATGACTATGATCTGATTCATGATTAATGATAAGGTTCATTCATATATAACTTCGATAATATAACTTTCGATGTTTGATGTTCATTGGGGTTCATTGAGTATGGTTTGTTGTTGGTTTGCAGGAAGAGTGGAGGTGGTGGAGGCGGCGGTGGTGGTTTGGGCGGCGGGCGGTATGAGGAGTTTGGGCTGTCGCAGGATGGCGGCGGCGCCGCCGACGACGCCAGCACGCCGGGCAGCGAGCAGGAGCCGGAGCGGCCGCCGTTGCGCCACATCGACAAGTACATCCGGCCGGAACTGCCCTGCCTCTCGAAGCGCGTCACCGTCGCGCTCTTCTCGTGCCTCGGCTTCATTGTCATGTTCGGTATGCGATGCAACATGGGCATGGCGAAGCTGCAACTTGAGAAGGAAGTAAGATAATTCGATTTCTAGGAAATAGAGTATAGGCAAATAACATTTTGATCATAAGGAGCAAAAAAATCCCACAAAGGGAGTGTCCTAGGTGTTCGTCACCGACCGAATAACAATATTTCCTTATGTATTAAGCATTTAAAAACTCGTTGATGTATTCAATCAATTCAATCAATAAGAAGATCTTTCGGTTATAACTTTGTCAATTTTTGGTATTTTTATTTGAAACTTGTCTCAGACATTTTTACTTATAGATACTACTTCAAATAATTAAAAAAAAACGACGAATGAAGACTTCAATAACGTCATTAAATTTCTAGGAAATAGAGTATAGGCAAATAACATTTTGATCATAAGGAGCAAAAAATCCCACAAAGGGAGTGTCCTGAGTGTCCGTCACCGACCGAATAACAATATTTCCTCATGTATTAAGCATTTAAAAATTCGTTGATGCATTCAATCAAGTCAATCAATAAGAACATCCTTCGGTTATAACTTCGTCAATTTTTGGTATTTTTATTTGAAACTTGTATCAGACATTTTTACTTGTAGATACTCCTTCAAATAATAAAACGACGAATAAAGACTTCAATAACATCATTAAACTTGTTCTAACATCATTTATTTTTGATTCTAACCCACAAAAAATAGCGAAACGAATCAATGGCATCAGTAGACTCGTCCATCTTCTGGGGTTATCTGATCACCCAAGTACCTGGAGGCTTCCTAGCGACGAAATACCCAGCGAATCGTCTCTTCGGCGGTGCCATCGGCACCTCTTCCTTCCTCAACCTGCTCGTGCCGGGCGCCCTGATGCTCGGACCAGGTGCTATTATTATTGTCAGGGTGTTGCAAGGATTGGTCGAAGTAAGATTCGCATTGATGCACCGCGCATATTTCTCTCTCACGTTCTTACTTTGTTTCTTTAGTTCTTAAATATCGTTTCTTTCCAACACAAATGCATGATCAATGAACGCACAAACAAATGTTGTATTTTCTAAATTAATCTCTCCAATTAATCAAACTAAAAACTTGAAAGGGCGGAACCTCAATTACCTAGTCAAAAAAATTAACAATTTTCACGATTTTTTTTTCTCACAAGTTCAATAATTCAAAAAAAACTTAGAATGTTTGGTGACAATTTAATAATTTATAAACAAAGTATAATTTTTCCACATTAATAGTCTTTAGTTAAGTGAAAAATGAATGCTATTGGAGATATTGCCAAATTCTTTAATTTGCTCGAGATGATAACACTCTGGAATCCGTCATTTTGATCAGAAACAAACACGCAAAATGTTCCTGAAAAGCTTATAAAAATATCTTGAATGTGAAGTGGAGAATTTGAATGAAAAAGATAAAATTACATGTTTTTATACTATTTTATGTTTAAAGTAAAATTTTCACACAAAAGTTTGACATAAAAATATGGTATAATATGTAAATATTTATATATTCTTAAAAAATATGATGTACTATTCTAGAGAATTTAATTATCTATAAAATGAGTCATGACTGAGCCAAATCACTTTGGTATACCTATCGCAATCGTGTACGCAAAATCGAAAAACGCTTTTTCAACGCGTTGAAATAGGTAAAATAAAAACATGTTTTTATTAGTTTTATGAGCTATAAATTCGTAAATACAACAGCTATCGACATGAAATTTTGAGAGAATATTCTTGAATAGTTTAGCTTTTGATTGTTGCCCACCAAAAACTCTATTTTTTTTACTTAGTAAATATGATTCCCCCTTTAACTTTGAGATTAATTTGGAAAAGTTTACAACGCGAATGAAGTCTGAAGCCCACACCCAAGCAATAAAGCACTTAAATTTGCACAAAAAGCACCTACAAACGCACAAAAACGCACTAAAAGCACTGGGGTACTCCCAAGAGTTTAATTGTCAATAAAAATTGCTGAAAAGCAATAGGAAATCTTAGCCAAAAAGCCGTGAAATTGCATGAAAATAAGGCACTATGCACTAATAAATGTGATTGACACAGCACTTAAACCAGCACTTAACGTCCAAATTAAATAACTCTCAACCAAGTTTATCTTTTATATTAAATAAAACCTTTTTGCACAGCTCTGCACAAGTTAATTTTAGTTACCAAGAAACAATTTACCCGGAAATAACAGGAAAACACAAATAGATGCACGAAAAATTATGCACCATGTTGCAAGTTTTTAAACGAATTTTTTCATGTTTTTGAACCGTTTTTCGACTATTTTCCGATTAGATTTCGACTATTTTCGACTAGTTTTCGACGAAAACAATATTAATGTTCCTACTAATCCTATTGTGATCCAGGAAAAACGTTAAAATGTCTCATCACGAGAAGGTAATGTGTTAAAATAGTAAAATAATCATCATAAATATGTACTAAAGGTTTCTTCATTCAAAATATTGTTTGAGTGAATTTTATGCGACTTTCTACACAAAATCACGTAAAATTGTGCACAACACACATAACGACGTGTTTATTTTCATGCTTTTAGTCACACAGTAAAGTTTAAAATCGTAAACGCAAATGTAAGAGAGGCTTCAAACAATTGACACAGTTTTTGGGTTCATTACTGATATTTTTTGGTTGTAAGTTTAGGCAAATTTGATGTTAATTGCTGATGATTTACAGGGAGTGACGTATCCTGCATGTCACGGCATCTGGCGGTACTGGGCACCGCCACTCGAACGTTCCCGTTTAGCAACGCTAGCGTTCTGTGGGTGTTACGCAGGAGTGATGTTTGCAATGCCACTCTGTGGGGAGCTTATCAAACGTATTGGTTGGCAGGCGCCGTTTTACTTCTACGGATGTCTAGGCATTGCATGGTTTCTGGCGTGGATTTGGCTAGTGTTTGAGAAGCCCAGTAAACATCCGTCGATCGAGGCTAGGGAATTGAAGTACATCGAAAGTTCGCTGGGTGCGACGAATTCGAGTCATACGCTGCCGACGATTTCGAACACGCCGTGGAGGGCATTCTTCACATCGCTTCCGGTCTGGGCGATCTTCGTGGCGAACTTTTGTCGATCGTGGAATTTTTATCTCCTTGTCCTGTTTCAAGCATCTTATATTAATGATGTGTATCATGTTGACATTGAGGAGGTAATTACTTTTTTATCTATTGTTGTACAATCGAAACATTTCGGTATGGATTTTGAGTGAGGAATGGCATGCATATCTGACGGGTGTTCATATCCGCACTGGTAGAATACGTAGTTTTATGCCATAATTCAGTGCTGAAATGTGTTCATAGTACCATATTGTTGCGTGCGCGTTGAAATCCCTAGCCGAAAGATATGAGTGGCAGCAAGAGCCGGAGGCGATAAATCGAGTACCATTCCATGCTCGTTGTACATGCTCGTTGCAATGTTGTACAATGTTCACATTTCATTCTCGTTGTATATTATTAAGAAATATCATATATATCTCATGGTTTCTCGTTTTCGTACTCATAGAACACAAGTCAGTGCTGAAATGTGTTTTTAGAACTCGCCCTGGCATGTAGCGCCTTCATTTTCCTATCCATTTTGAACGCTAACCTGTAATTTTTGACTGTAAACACACCGATACCAGACAACCAAATTTTCTCATCATTATTTTCATACATCTAACTTGAAGAAAAAGTATAGTGTACAATTCGCATGAAATGTTCGTTCCTCACTCATATTAGTTGCAGCACTCATGAGAAAACGGCTAGCATTCCATGTTCGTTTTACAATATACTATTTTCTCCTACCATCGAACAATGAACACATTTCAGCCTCGTTTTCTATTGTGCAATGACATACATATCCTACGGGTTTTCATTTCGGTACTAGTAGAACTCAAGTCAGTATTGAAATGTCCGTGAGAAATGAGTAGCATTCTAAACTCGATCTACATTATGTTATTTTGGGCTAACATACTTAGGATGTTGTTGATTATGGAGGTTTATGAAGATTATAGGGATTTTTATATTTGTAATGTTTTTTTTTATATCTAGAACGCTATATTGGGAGCTCTGCCACATTTGCTGATGACGATAATAGTACCTTCTGGTGGTATCCTTGCTGATTATCTACGAAAACAGGAGATTATGACGACGACACAGGTGCGGAAAGTGTTCAATTGCGGAGGATTTGGTATGGAGGCGACCTTCTTCCTGGTGGTGGCGTTCTCCCAGTCGTACGTGCAGGCTATAACCGCCCTGAGTTTCGGGGTGGCGTTTAGTGGTTTCGCCATTTCGGGATTTAACGTTAATCATCTCGATATTGCTCCGAAATACGCTAGTATTCTGATGGGTATGTCCAATGGAATTGGGACGATAGCTGGTTGTATTTGCCCCATTGCTGTTCATAGTCTAACTGATGCTAAACGGGTGAGTAATATTAGGTTAAACATCTATTCCGTTGTCTAAATTAATACAATTTAACCTAACCTATTCTAAACCAATGTCTTCATCCCTTTCGGGTTGTGCGATCCCACATGGTGTCAATGCGACGCAAAATAAGATGAAGGGGTCGTGTATAGAGTAGGTAGCCGTGACTTGTAGAGCAGTGAGCGCGCTCGGTCCTCATATAGTACTTAACCGGTGACTACCGGCTATAAACATTCCTGCTCGCGGTAGCACCACTTCCTTGTAGCATCCTCCTCAGAAAGTCACTGGACCGACCATTATTTTCCGTTGCTGACAGTTTTGCCATGTTTCCGATTAACTCCTACGCCACGAATCCGAGAAAATCCCATTAACACAAATTATTTTAATATATAGTTTTTTTATAGTTTTTGATTTTACCGAGCATCGACTGCTATGGTCATTAGCTCTATTCAATTCTTTTTCAATGTAATTAGTCATATTAGAGGCTAACACTATTGATAAGAAAAAGAATTTACGTTAATATGCATTCCCACCGAGAATCGGACCCGGGACCTCATGGACAGTGGTCATCGACCACACCACTGCGCCACTTGGCTGGACGAAATATATAGTTGTACACATTTTGTTATTAAAATTTGAGGCGGACAATCAAGACATTCCCCTTGTTAGGTTAAGAATACGTATAGTTTTTGAATGCGAAAAGTTGAAAATGTGTTTAGTTTTCTCAATTCCTGTTGAAATTAATGCTGAGTTTGTAATTTCGGGGTTGAACGCGCTGCGGGCCATTCAAAACGATAAATTTGAACATTAATATCACACTGTGGGCACGCGTACTGATTACGAAAGCTGAGTGAGGGTGGGCGGTGGTGTGCGACTCGTTGTGGCGATACATCATCGGCGGTGGAGGAGGTGGAGGTGGTTGAGCCGGCAGCCACCCTCCTCAACCGCCGCGGCGCCGAGAAAGTCAACCCCCTTTTTTCGGGGGGAGGACGCCCGCGCCACCCCCAGGTTCCGCACGGCCGCACAAATTCCGCTGTAATGAACACGTCCTCTATGCCATAAAGCGCATTACATATACTGATTTCCTGCCAGACGGATGGCGCTCCCGGAGTGCATTAGAGTTATACTGTTGTTCGGGATTTATGAGCGGAATTTTGAATGACTCTAGTAAGTTACATATTTTTCACTCTTATGACTTGGCAAAGTTTTGGATAATTCTAGAAAGTCCAGTTTAATGTTAAAATCTTTATTAGTGTCTATCTTCGTCTGTAAAGTTTAAAGTTTAAAATTGCTAAATTTTGTTTTTGAGAATTGTGTAAATGGTATTTTCAGGATGCCGAAACATGGAAGGATGTCTTCATCCTGGGTGCCTGCGTACATTACGCGGGAGTGCTATTTTATGGCCTTTTCGCTTCCGGGGACCTTCAGGAATGGGCTGAACCTAAATCTGACGAGGAGAAGCAGTGGAATCCCATGGATGAGAATATTCATATTAAGAAGTCATCATCGGTATGAATAACAAATGAAATATTTGCTAAATTATCAATGTACTGAAATTCAATGAAATCAATCAAAATCTACGACTATCACAATCCATGATCACATTGTAGAAACATATTACCATCAAATTAATTCAGACAAATTCACAAACGGAGAAGAACTAATCAAAAAACTTCGCAAAAATTTCCAAAACATTTACAAAATTGACACTATTGTCAGTTTTGTTAATGGGAGTCCCATGTATATAAACATGATTGACTTGTTAGATTTAAATACACCTTCTCCCACGGCTCCCACTTTTGGTCGACAAGTTGTACTGACTAATAATGGATAGATGTAGTAAAGTTTATTTAACAATATTAATGGGTTCAACAATAAGAGACATCTGATATGAAATACGGCAGCCAAAAATTTGTAGCTATGTCATTTCTGGTTGAACCTCGAATGGATAAAGACATACATTTTCGAGATCGGTATTCTATACAAAGTTAACTAAAATAGATAGTTGGCTAAATGAGTAGCCTAAGTTCCTAGATCTTCTGTGTTCCTTTATCACCGAAACTCCAGTGAACATCACACGTCTCCCACCCTTTGCTCTCACTTGCTTTCATCGAATAATTCTAATTTATAAGCTTTTGTATTATTGAATTATCTTTAGTTAAGAATATCTTGTATTTAACTTTCATTTTTAATTTTCAAAATGTAAGACGTTTGAAAATCCAGGCTGAAGGACAGCATAGGTCGATGGCCAAGTCTTGGGTTATCCTAGGACTGAAAAAAAAAACAAAAGAAAATATATATTTGACGAAGTCGACAGTCGGTTGTTGATAAAACATGTTGAAGAATTTGGTACAGAAAAAAACGCTTTTTAACACTGTTTTACAAGATATTTAGCTCTAAAAAAAATTATATATTTTAGTGGCTATCAAAATATTTCGCTTTATTTGCGTATGTCGCGCATTTCGCCACCAGACATCATAAGGTACTAACAATTTACAAAGTGCGTTCACATATTTATACAAAAATATTGGGTGGTACAATATTGCGGGTGAGGTGTGGGGGGCATTGAATGCGGACCACACGTGTTCAATTGACGGCCTAAAAATTCTCCATCTGCCTCGCAAAGGCTACAAGATAAACGTGCTTGAAGCCATATATATAAAAAGAGCCATAAATGATAACGCGGACAACGTCTTAAACGACCAGCTAGACTTGCTACTACGCTCTCCCCTCACCCGCCATATTGTACCCCCAAATATTTTTGTATAAATATGTGAACGCACTTTGTAAATTGTTAGTACCTCATAATAACTCGCGGCGAAATACGCATCGTACGTAAATAAATCTAAATATCTTGAAAACAGTGTTTAAAAGTGTTTCTTTTCTTTACCAGACTATTTGAAAGACTAAGCGTCTTAGTGTAGTCTATTCCAACCCTTAATTCTAATCAAAGCTAACCTCAACATACGTCCATCCCAACCTCGTTCAAACCGCCGTACAGTGGTCCTGGACCCATCAAATTTGCGGTATAAATATTTTAAAAAGTTGAAATTTTCAGAGTTTATTCATAGTGCTATGCCTGATTGATATATTAAGTTTCGTAACATTTGTTCATCAGGAAGGTTCCTCTTTGGTCATTGTTAATTTTTATTTCGCTTCTTTGGTACCTTCTGGTAGCCTGATCATGTTGAGATTTCGTTAAATTATCTGCCTAATTCTCCTGAATCATATGTGACCGTTTTGACTAAAATATATTTCTGCAGATTATGTTAACCATGATTTTTTTTAATTAGTGCTATTTCCTTGTTTTTTTTTCGTAAATTCTCTAATTTTTCGTCAAACCTATGAAATGTCTTCATGTTTACTCATAATTAATAGATGTATCAATATTTCTGGCCGATGCACATCTTCAAACCTGTGTTTTCTTAGTTTTTTTATGTCTATCTTCAATCACATATTTTCGGGAGAGTGGAACCATTTTTCACTTTTTCATTAATACTATATATATTCAACCTTTATTAGCATTACATATTCGCTTTTCAATACTAAATTACAATATATCCACATTAATAATACTATAAAAATCATAACAAATTATTAAAAACTATAAAATACACTAACTAGGCGTTACATATTAAATACTATAATAATACTATATCCTTAAGGAACTCTTCGAGATTCTATGCCTATCCTTGTTTGACGAATATTCTTTAAAGGAGATGAAGAATCTTAAAGAAATAACCTATCTCCTTTTAATACATGAGTCTGGCAAAGGAAACTTTAAATCAAATTCAAACCATTCGGCACTTAATCCAATGATGTTATTATGGGATGTATTTAGGATCCCATAATAACATCATTTTACATCTGATTTCAAAACTTTCAAGACAATCGCTTCCAAAATGAAGCATCTAAATTGATTTATTGCTCAAAAATGAAGGTGCAAAGCAACGGACTGGTCCAGACATCATTCAGCAGCCAGCCGAACTACGGCGCCATGGACCAACCCGGCGAGAAACCCCCGCTGCCGCCCCTGCCTCAGCATATGCATCAGCAGGCGCAGCAACCATCCGCGCATGCCGTCGGCGGTGGTGGCGTGAACCCGTTCATGGCCGCCCAGCAGCCCGGCGCCGCCGCCAATCCGTTCAACAACCCCTTCCGCCAGGAGGCGGTGCAACCGCCCGCCGAGGACGCCTACCTGCACGGCACGATACACGACCGCAACTACTAAGCCACCTCATAGAAGAAAATCTTACCTAAACCAACAACGGACGGATTCGCAGCGAATTGGTAGCGCAAGCAACAAAACCAGGGAATTATCTCATATTCACACATGCTTCAAGGTATTCACATTTCAACCCCAACACAAACACACAACTGAATGTGCTTCGTATCATCTTTCATATCTTAGTTTTTTGCATCTAACAAACACAAATATCTCCAAAATATATTAATAGCATCCGACATACATAGTTCCAACTCAAGACTTAGACAAATAGATTTAGATAAATAGATAAGCCTAGAAAATGTAAAGCCTGTCAAATGTATTATGTCAATTTTTAATTAATACTGCAAATGATACCAGATAAATTAGTGGAGAATCGAGGGAAATTAAAATCTTGCACTACTTTTTGGATGAGTTTGAGATTTTCAAAAAAAATGTGTTTAACAAAGAGAAGGCACTTTTGAGGAATCACGGATTTGATTGAAATTTGGCAGATGTATTGTCTAAGACTAGACTCTAATTATATCAAAGCCCTTTTTAGGGACCACCCTTGAGATTTCTTGTCTCGTTTTGACATAAGTACTTTCTTGTCTTCCACTAAGCATCTTCCAAATTTCGTTCTAATCCATGAGTGCTCAACCATACTCTCTCCTTAAATTAAAGTAGTTGATTCAAGTTTGTAGACTTTGTAGACTTCTGTAGGTTTATCGTTACGTTTAAACATATTATTTCTATTGTTTTTCAACTTTGAGGACCGTGCTGATAACACACACGTGCCCTCAAACGGCTGTGCTGACAATAAGGCGAACGCAGCGAATTTATTCGCACGCGTTCGTCCAATAAACCTAGTATTAATGAATATAATCTAATGAATATGACTATAAAGATAAAAGCATTATCAGTAACATACTTCAACGTAATACATCAAAATAATAAACCCACGTTTAAGTATGTTCTGACAACAATATATAAATAAATAAAATTAACCACGTTAATGCTATTTATAGATTTATCTAAATAAGTAGCGAGAAATCCTAGTTTTTTGACCTTGAATGAAAAGTGAAAATTCCTAATTTTTGGTGAAACGAATTAATTTTTCTGTTGGTGTGAATGAGGCATGACTGATGACTTTTTACTTTATTTATCGCACTTAATGTTAACTTGTTAAAATGCACAATTATAAGCACTTTATCACAATGTCACAATGCACCACTCAAAAAAATGCACTAAAATGCTTTCTTCGCGCACTAATTCTAAACAAAAAACACATGATAAGCGTTTATTAGTTATTTAAAAGCACTGCTGAACACATGATATAACAAATTAATAAGTTTGTAATGTTGTATCATGTGTTTTATCGTGCTAAACACAATCATACTGTTGTTAATGTTAAAAATCACGTTTATATTGCGTTTATTTAGGTTCTAATGTTTTGCGATATGGAGGAGGACGTTCAATCGGCCTAAATCCGTTTAGAGAAAAGTGATAAGTTAATTCATTCTTCTATTATTGTGGTTTTTAATTTGAGTCATGACGTCAGAAGGTAACATACTGAGTAGAAGTTGCAAAGCGCGCCAAAGTACTGCAAGGCGTTAATTACTACCAGTCTTGGATGTTTTGGGGACACCAAATTCTAATCAGTTTCACGGATTTACACACTTTAAAAGGGGTAAAATTATAATTTCGGTTCTATTATCCCCAATTAAGAAAGATAATTTTATTCCCGACCGAAATTCATTTTGCGAATTTTGATAAGTAGATCCATTCTCAAATTTTCACGATTTTTCAGACAATTAATGACGTCAGATGATAACGCACTAAATAGAAGTTGAAAAGCGCGCCAAACTACTCCAAGACACACTCTGCACCCAGTCTCGCGGCTATAATACCATTATACACCGTAAACCCTTATAAAAAGGCTGCAAATTTAAGGATTACTTGCTTAATAAAAATTAGAACCTAATAAAGCATAACAAGCTCATTTTATTTTAATTTGAAGTTATTTTTCTTACATTATAAGCACATAGAACTCAACTGCACCAAATTTCAATCAGTTCCAACGATTTAAACACTTTAAAAAGGGTTAAAATTATAATTTCGGGTCCAATGTTCTCTAGTAAGAAAGATTATGTTATTCCCGGCTCAAATCCATTTACAGAATATTGATAAGTTGTTTCATTCTCGAATTATCACGATTTTTAAGAAAAGTAATGACGTCAGTTGGTAACGCGCTGAGTAGAAGCCGAAAAGCGCGCCAAACTATTCCATGTCGCCTTTTACACTCAGTTTTAGCGGTATAACACCATTTTACGCCGTAAAACCTCCAAAAAACGCTAACAAATTTAAATATTGCTGGATTAATAAACATTAGAACCAAGTAAAGCACTAAAAATTAATTTCTTTGAATTCGCAATGTTTAATCGCACATTATAAGCACATAAAGCACAATTGCACAAAGTTTCGCTCACAATCAGTTTAAACGTTTTAAACACCTCAAAAAAAAAAAAAAAAACTAGAATTAAGAAGATGTTACCATTCCAAATATGTATAGTTCTAACGATTTAATGACCTACAATTAATTGAACTCGATGTTGTGCACGACTTACAGCAAACCAGAGACAACTAATTGAAGTGTTTTTCATTTTCTCGTTTCAGACAAGTTTTGCGGTCGTTTTGCGTCACGCTACGCCGACAAAACATAACCTAATTACACAAGTTCTAACAATTGATGTACATAATCGCATAAACGTACTCATAAAATCACAAAAATTACCTAATAACATGAAATATACTTACGAATCGTTCATTCCAAAACATAACAAAGTTTAGCAACAAATATCATGTACATTCAATAGTTATTAGCCATTTTATCAATTAACAAACAGCTGAAATACAATGAAAATTGATTGGAGAGTTAGAAGCACATTAATTAAGTAATTCAAGTTGTACAAATGGCAAATTATTCCAAGAAAGATTTAAATATTAAACCAAACAACTATCTACGTAAATAAACACTGTTTAAACATAATTATGGCGTAATTTAACAATTGTATTATACGATAAGAATGTGTAAAAAAATATTACTAGAGAGATCAATGTGTTTTCTTCGTAAAATGTGTCGAGTTTGGACAATAAACAAATGTTAAACGCATTAAACACATTTAAAGAAAGACAAAAAACAGGAGAATAACAAAACAGTTAACTAATAGTTAAGAACAATTGTATATAATTCGTTTTGTAAATATGCTTTTAGCTTTCTATGAGTTTATAGGTTATTTTTTTGTAGTTTCTTTAGTTTTTCAGTAGAAATATTGTGGTAGGCAACCCATTATACACATTTTTGGCAGCTGGCAACAGCTGTCATGTAGTTATTTGGTTATGTAGACTTTTCTGATGATTTTGTTACACAATGTAAACCATATAAACAATCTCTTCTCTCTCTGGTCAATAAATTGCTCTAAACTTCAAAAATATATGAGCAATACGTAGTTGACTTTTAAAGTATTCTGTTGTAAATACAATTATATTGACTTGTTTTGTTTATTTTACCCTTGAAATCTTTAAAGTATAAACAAAGAAACGTATTGAATGTGACTTAAGTTGCGTACGAATGATTCATGTTGAAGGAATGAAAGATGTTGGCGCATTTTGCCTAATTTTTCGGCGTTTTGGGAAAAATGCAAAAGCGCGAATTTCTTTCGCTTCTTTGATATTCAAATATCATCAGATTTTTTCTAGTGTAGCGGCAATAATGCAAATTTATCAAAATGGAAACTCTTAATGTTGTATATTAACACTGATTGCGTATAATAACCGTGAAAACTGAGGTAACAACTGAGCTAATTCATACAATTCTAGTGACTTAAGTGAGTTTAACAGCCCAATGTGAGTTTAGGACTGATTGAGTAATATTTATAAGTGAAAATAACCAAAATTTGGCTTTCTATATATATTTGTTGTTGATATATCCTGGTTTTATCTCATTTATTGCTATTTAAGTATACAAAATCAATTATTGTAATGAAATTTGAGATATTTTGTTCCAAACAGGGCGTAAATGATTATTTGAAATATTTTAAAAACATATAAACGATGTAATATTCGATAAGAGGAACATTTGTTAATAAATGTGTTGTTTTGCTGCAAATTTGTATTTTTTAGTCTTTTCAGGAATATTTCTGAGTGAAAAGTTGCTATAGTTCTGAAGAAGGTCATATTACGGTCCTAAATGTTTTTACAGATTGTTTCTAGATTTATTAGATTCAGAGATATTCGAGTTTTTAATTTTCTTGATGACGTCATCAGCTTTAAGTTTGACGCGCATGCGTGAAAGTTATAAATGTGACTACAAGGATGAGAAGAGTAAGGTTATACTGAATGGTAAGTGAATTCGAAGCCTCTGGTGATGGCCAATTTCCACAGGTTGGGAATTGTTTAGGTACAGGTGGCATGTCTTTATTTTCTCCAACTTTGATTACTAGATTCATTCCTTGGCTTCCGTGGTAACCATTATGGCAATGCATAAACCAATATCCTTAAAAAAGATAACTTTTAATCAGGAATATGAAGATATTGAAAATCTATTTTTTGAATCATAGCCGCAAAGCCGGGACTTGAACCCAAGCACTGCCAAGATTGTTTTAATGTAAACGAGGTATTTCTGTTACAAATACTTTCATTATTTTCATAATAAAGGCTGAACCTTCATGTCTACTAATCATGGCGGAGACTTGAACCCAGGCACTGCCAAGTGGATTTTTATGGGAACTCTCAAGTCTATCAAGTCAAGTCTAAATTCATAATAATCCGTCATCACATGGTCTTAGGTTCAATTCCTTTTTCATATGTTCCCCTAGAATTCCCATAGACTTCCCATAGAAGTAATAAGCATACCAATATTATCAGCTTTAAATCTGACGATAGTATAACCACGTTTGGGAACACCAACTGTATCCTTCCTAGGAGGATTCTTGAAATTCCGATTTAGCAACCCCACTCGGTCCATTTGTATCAACTCCTCTTTCGTAACGTTCCTCTCAAATTCCCCTGATCCAAGGACATTGAAATAATAACCATGTAAGTGTATAGGATGGAACTGTCGAGCTAATAGATTGTAAGTCAAATCTAGGAAGACAAATTCAACGACGGCATTTTCTGGAACCTAGAAATTAAGATATTCATGGTGTTCTTATGGTATTTATTTATCCGTTATTTCCTTATTCTTAATGATAATATAATATTCTACTGACATTCATACCTCTAGAACATGAGGACATTCACAGAAGTTATTCATGCAGTCTCTATCACGCATTGTTTCTTCATTACAAAATTCCTTGGAGTTTATGGTGAAACGAGCTGGTAACAGTGGGGATTCCAAGTTTTTATATGTGATATGGTTGAATTGTGGTGAAGCTGATTTCAGACGAGGTACTGATACTGAAAACAGGGAAACTTGAGTTTACAAACTGTTGGATGACAATGGGAAGTTGGGTTACCTTGATCTATTCCATAATATGGTGGTTTGTTATAGGAAGGATTGTTGACTATACTCATGCTGAGGGAGATGTAAAATCGTTTTACGTGTTTAACTTTCAGATCACTTGAGGGCTGGATGTCTCTAGGTTGATCAATAGTAATGATTTTTGAGTAGTTCTTTGGGGTTTTAGTAGTAACTGGATTGAGAATCTGAAGAGAAAAGGAGAAGGAGGTATTAACAAAAATAAAGTGCCATGCGAAATGTGGGAATATGTAAGTGGTTAGGATATTTATAGGGAATATAGGAATGGGAAACTGGAATGAGTGTAGAGATGAGAAGAAAGCAATGAGGGGATATTGATGTTGATTTTTTTATATGAGGGTAATGAAATTCCCATAAAGGTTTACGGGTCTATGACCAAACTGATTAAGGGAATTCAAGAAACTCTATCCCTAAAATGGACATAGTTTCACGAGGCATCCTTTGATATTTTCATGTGTACTAGCCCTTCCCCTTTTAGGTGCTGTATTTTGATCCACGTGGAGGGTGGAAAGGATACTTGAGGTATCAGCAGAGAAGGTATATCTGATAAGGGCAGCAGTAAAGGGTAGAAGAAGGAAATAAGGGAATAATAGTTGTTTGATATATTTGTATGAGGGTAATGAAATTCACATAAAGGTTTATGGGTATCTGACCTAATTGATTAAGAGAACTCATGAACTCTATCCCTAACATAGACATAGTTTCACGAGGTATCCTTTGATATTTTCATGTTTACTAACCCTTCCTCTTCTAGGTGCTATATTTTGATCCACGTGGAGGGTGGAAAGGATACTTGAGGTATCAGCAGAGAAGGTATATCTGATAAGGGCAGCAGTAAAGGGTAGAAGAAGGAAATAAGGGAATAATAGTTG
>JAODAC010020838.1:0-15476 GCA_027575185.1 Mimaenictus wilsoni
TGACTGGACTGATAGGAGAGGCTGGAAGCTGGGAATCGGAAGGCGCAGGACGCTATGACACCGACTTATATATATAGCATCTGTAGGTTTTCATTGGTCTTATTGTACAGTTTCACTTTGCTTTCCCCTTTCATGTATTTGTTTTTCCATATTATATCTTTTACGCATCCTTACATAATTGTGCATTTATTAATGTTGTATTTGTGGAAACAACCGAGCTCCTGGAAACAACCGAGCACATACTCTGCACTTGTGCATCCCTAGCACCGGAGAGACGAGCAGCTAAGTCTTGCTAAATTCAAGGGGTCAAGGAGATTCTAGCCTTTTCTAAGGTGATCTCGCTTACTGACCCATAGTATTGGTCCATGCACAATAGATCAAAGTTGGTCGCAATGCTAGTGGCGTTGACTGCCCAGGATTAATTGGATAAAAAAAGTTATATTTGGCTTCTTCCACCGTATCGCTATGATTCGATATATATGCTCCCAAGGACTCGAATTTCATTACTTATTCGATTGGTTTGTTACTAACTACTAGTTTACAACGTACGTGTTCGTTCCCTGCTGACAGTCGTCAATTTTGTTTTGCCTGCCGATATTTGTAAGTTATAGGATGCTGAATTTTTGCTGGAACTTTTAAAGTATCCGCTGTAAGTCCTCTTTCTGCAACGAGCGCTATATCACCCGCGAAGCATACAGCGCTGATTTGTTCTGTTTCTAGATAGTATCCTAGTTGCATTGACTTATGGACTTATTCTGTCCCCATGCCCTATGCCTTGAGTAGTTGGTATTTCTTGCGATTGTTTGCCATCTACACGTATTCTTGTGGTGGTGTTTTATTCATTTCTTATTGGAGTTCCTGTTTATAGCGCTCTCACAACTGCGTGCCCAATATCTCCATTTCCACCCTTGTATCGTAATGTACTATTTCTGCATTATTTTCTATTTTCGAATTATTTTCTCTTACGAAATATTAGAACTATCGGTTCATTTATTAATAAAGGGCGAACGGCCCTTAATAGTCCAAATAAAATTTTTTGAAATCATAAGTTTGACCTACCTTTGAAAGATATTGCGGGGAACATTTATTCGCTGCTTCTATGAAGATGTGAATCATTTCCACGTTTTCAATATTATATACTGGAGCTTAATGCTTTCAAACGCTTTCTGTAAATCTAAAAAAACAGATATAGGCCCGCTTTTTATATTCAATGTCTTTCTCTTTTTGTCGCGAACCAACGTCGATGGTCCTGGTTGATGGCGCGGTGAACGCACCGAGTTCCGATCAGAGGTGTATTTGCAACGGAAGAGAAAGGGTACGTGTACTGAGAGGCGACTCTTTGGCGATAGTGCGGTGAACGCCCACATGCAGTCCTTAAACATCCAGAATCGGAAGAAATCAGGCCGACAGCTACCAGCTGCCTGTGTTGCGCGTTTAGGAAGATAAAGATGATGAGAAGTAACTCTTTCGACGTTCGGATAACAACTGATTTTATTAAGTAAAAATCTAAACCTAGAAGCTGGTGCATACCATTCTCACACAATCCTTCTTGCGGTACCACTACTTCCCTGACATTACTCTTATATCTAGGTGGTGAGGCTGATCCCGCCCTCACCAGCGCATGCCATGTATGCAGACACACCCTGTTTTACGGTGACTCTCTCTCTCTCTCTCTCTGCGCGTGTGTCCGATCTTTAGATGTATCTAGGCGACACGATATATTCGCCAAACATATGGTACACTCGCACATAGACCACCCTGATAGGGTGACAAAAACCAGTCTTTTGCAAGGCGCCAGCCCGTCGCGTCAACCACTTCAATCTCTGGGTATCTTGGGTTTATCGTATTCGTATATTTAATTCTTAATGGCGCAGAGATTGGAGATGTTAGGCGAGGAGTATACTTTACAAAACTATATGAAAGAACTTAAATCTACACTAAACAGCTTGGCGACATACATAAAAAAGACTCAAAATTGCCACGCCGTTCGCAACACTTTTATTTGTCTGAGAAGAGTAAGTAGTGTTATTAATAACAGTAATAGTGTTTACAATCATGTCAAATAATTTTCTACGGGAATTAAGCTATCCTAATAAACATCTAGAGTTCTTTTGTAACGAGTCTTCAAACTGCCAATGCCGCAACATAATGTCACATTTCCCGTTGCACGTGGAACATCCACGATTGTACTTATCGCTCAAAACTCAAATAACTGATGTAAACTTACGTTAAAAAGAGTTAAATCTATCTTTCAAGTTGAAACTAAAGACACATTTTAACAGAAGGAAAATCGATTGATTAGTTTATGAGATATAAGTAGCCAAAATCAAGTGCTGCTCATTTCTCTTCTGTTTTCCGACATGGAATACCTCATCATATTTTAAACATGTTAAAACTTTTCTTTAAAAAAATACATATATTCCGTTGAACATTTTTATGTCAGGTAATTAACTAATTAAGATGAGAATGAAGATGTTTACATACCTAGCGTATATTTCGGCGCGTCTTACTTGGCCCAACAGCGTAATTGTTTCATGTGCTGCGCCGCAACGTAAGTTGGCAATGTTGGCGAATGCGCCGGGCTGGGCGAGGTCGGGCATTTCGCATGCTGCCCCCCCTTGAGAGACTTGTTGTGTTCTTTATTTTCGTGTTGATTACGATATTCCGGAAGGCACTTTACCCGAGTAGTGCCATCCGAGCATTACACGAGCGTCGAGCTTTTAAGTTCTCACTTCACAACTGAAACTTTACGCGCAAACAAGTTCAAAATACCTAAAATCTTCTCGGGATTTTAAGGTCGCCGGTACTTAACCGCCAAACGGATGAAATTTTAAAATTTTTAATTTTATAAATTCCAATTTTTTTTCCGTCTTTAATTGTGCACTTCCAAAAGTCAGTACGTGTTTTAGCGGGTATAAAAGTGGAATAAACATAAAAGTAAAAACTTTAAAAATCACATCGTAGCAAATTTATATTTTATTATCATTTAATATAAATTAAATTGTTTACTAGTTTAGTTATAATGGACCAGAATAAAAGTATTTCATTTTATCATTGTCATAAAACATCATTCAACGAAGCAATTTATATCAAATTTCTTGTGAAATTATTAAATATGAAATGTAAAGTTAAATGTAAGAGATAACTTCTACGTAGGTAGCAGATTTTCTTGCGGAAAACTTGCAAGAAAATACACTTTATTCATATAATTATGAACGTTGAGTATTCTAGTATTTTCCGAGCGTATTGTATTCAAAAAGTTTGCTAATAGTCATTTATAGTAATGGAAAGTCAAGGAAATGAGTTTCTTTTAATTTCTTTGTGATTTAATGACTTAGTTGTTGGAAATTACCCGGAAGCTTTCAACTGGAACGCGTTCTTTAATTATGCAAATTCATTATAAAAGTTCTTAGTGCAATTATATGTTCGAGGATAATTATTCGAAATTATTATGCAATCGACAAAATTGCTAATATTAAAATAATCAAAGTTTTACGACGTTTTCAATTATACGTGAGGAAATCCATGAATATTTTTGCAAGGCTAATATATTATTATTATTTATTCAACAACCATTTTCTACCACATAGTGTTGCAAGGGAATAGTAACGTTCACCCGGCTCAATCCGGTCTCGCTACTGATCCGGTCTTGCTCTGAACTATACGTGCATATGGGTGTTTTTCCGGGGACCGTTGCAAGCGAATCGCCCAACCTTCGTTCGCGTTTTTACCGCGAAACCAGGGGTTTGCGGTCGGCGCCGCAGCCGCTTGTTGAGTGGGGAGACCAAGTGGTCACGCATCCTACGCATGAATGAAGTATGGCAAATGTAAGTTTTACGTGTTTATTACAAAAATTGCACAACGTACGCTTCGCTTTGCAGCATCATCAGGTACTAAAGAAAAACGTAAACTTTCAGACTATTTATACAAACTTTTGCGAATGGCGTTGATGTTAATATGTCTAATGGTCATTTTTGAGGTGTACATTTTTATGTAAGGCGCGCTCAATGTAAATATTTTCTAGCATGTTAAGTTTATAACCTTTTACGCCAGGGTGTAAAAACTCAAGGTTAGAGATGGAGAAGTGATGACCACTGCTGACGCTACCTATCCTTATCAATTTTAAAACCAAGGATAATCGTCTTATTGGCTGAGAGAATGCATGTGGTTGAATTGATAATGGTGTTGATGCAGCAAAAACATTGTAAAAACCATTGATGGTAGGAATATAAAGATTTTTGTATTTTCTTTTGTAGTTTGTGATAGTATTCTTCACTCACAAGGTATTGTAGTATTGAGGATGTAGAGTTGTATGTTTAAAGTTATAAATAGAACATTGTGTGGGTGTGTGTGAATTATTAATTCTAGGAACTGCCGAAGTCGTGGACTCGAACCTAGCCTCCTACCGTGAAACGCCATGGTACTACCCTATATGAAACCAAGGTGAGGGGTAATACATTTGCTTGAAATGGTGAAAATATTATAATAATACATCAAGTAATAAAATTTAAATAAACATCACTTCAGTGATATAGCTTTACAAAACTATATGAAAGAACTTAAATCTACACTAAACAGCTTGGCGACATGCATAAAAAAGGCTCAAAATTTCCACGCCGTTCGCAATACTTTTATTTGTCTGAGAAGAGTAAATAGTGTTAATAATAACAGTAATAGTGTTTACAATCATGTCAAATAATTTTCTACGGGAATTAAGCTATCCTAATAAACATCTAGAGTTCTTTTGTAACGAGTCTTCAAACTGCCAATGCCGCAACATAATGTCACATTTCCCGTTGCACGTGGAACATCCACGATTGTACTTATCGCTCAAAACTCAAATAACTGATGTAAACTTACGTTAAAAAGAGTTAAATCTATCTTTCAAGTTGAAACTAAAGACACATTTTAACAGAAGGAAAATCGATTGATTAGTTTATGAGATATAAGTAGCTAAAATCAAGTGCTGCTCAGTTCTCTTCTGTTTTGCGACTTTGAATACCTCATCATATTTTAAACATGTTAAAACTTTTCTTGAAAAAGTATTATAATAATACATCAAGTAATAAAATTTAACTAAACATCACTTTAGTGATATAGCTACCGGTGGGTTTTAATTTCTTTTATGCGGAAGTATAAAATGAATACTTGGTTTCTTATATTTTAGCGAAACTTACTCAAAATTTCAGAAATTTCATGTTAACCTACGATCCGTTACAGATACGGACGTCCCGACGTGTTTGAAACTACTTATTAGTGAAAATAGCCCGTTCAAGAGCATATATTCACGTTTTTCTCTTATATTTTAGAACCACTTTTCAATAATTTCAGAAATCATGAGTAGTCGTCTGAACCGTGCCGTGTCCGATGTTCAGAATTTACATCTTAACTTATATAAGTAACCTTTATTGGCATTCGTATGCACTTACATCCCACTTCACAGTCCCATTATTGAATACATCAAAAGAAAATAATACTAAATTCATACTAAAAATAACAAGTAAAACTTAACACACTAAATGCTATCAAACAAAATTGAATAAGTAAATACCGTTTCAACAAAAAATAATCAGACTCGCTAAACTTCTTTTGAACTTTCTCTCGCTATCCTTACTCCCGACTTCCTCCTCCTTCACTCCCTAGGTATCTTCAATTTGACGCCTCCCCGTAGTTGATGGTGGGCAGGAGTCCAGACCGCGCTGTTTCCTTCCGCTTTGTGATCACCTTCAAAATTCCCAGCCCCTTTCCATCCTCACTTAGCCACCCTTTCACTCCCCTTTTTTCCCCTTCTTCTCCCCGTCTGCACATCTTAACTTTCGAACCGTTAAAGCTACCAGTCTCCCTTTATGTTTAATAGAGTTTTTAGCGAAAATTAGACGTTTGAGCAAATCGCAACACGATATAGATTTTAAATCATAGACTTTAATAGAAAGTTTCCCAAATTATCGAAAAATCATTAGTTCACGTAACACCTCTTATATTCCAAGACCACATTCTTAAAATTTCAGAAATAATATGATACCTTTGGAACTGTAAAAGCTCTCATTCTCAAAGATGTGTTTAAACATACTTTTTTCGTGAAAATAAATTGTTTGAGCACATTTCTCTCTTACAAGTTTCTCGTCACATGTTTCTCTTATATTTTTCCGAAAGCTTTAAAAGCTTTCAAAACGTTAAAGCTAGCGATATCCTAATGTGTTTAAACGAACTTTTTGATTAGTAGAAGACGATTTTTCTGGAGATATATTAGAGAAATTTCCCCAAAATTAAAAATCACATGTTAACTTTCGAACCTGTAATGGTTAACTTGTTTAAACTATGTTTAAACTATGTAACTATGTTTAAACGCACTTTTTGCCGAAATTAAGTTATTTGAGCACATCTAAACCTGATATTTTAGTGAAACATTGCCAATTTTTTGGATATCACATTTTAACTATAGAAGCCATTCTCACAATGTGTTTGCTTGCAAGTATTTTTTAGCGAAAAGAAGTCAATTGAGGTAATGTATACACGTTTATCCCTTATATTTACACCAAACTTTCATAAACTTTCAGAAATGTTATGTTAACTTTCAAACAGTTTAAGCTAATTTTCTCCTGATAAATTTAAACGCCTTTTATCACAAAAAAGGGAGTTTGAGCCCATCTAAACATGTAATTTCTTTACTATTGCATCTGAACAATGCAAAATTAAATTATTAAATTATGTCATTTGAGCTTTGCAAGCACTTATATGTTAGCAAAACCCTCCCAAAAATATTACGAATTTCAGAATAAAGGATGAATTCTGTTCAATAATTTAACAGGGTATCTCTAGTCATAGAAATCTAATTAAGGTCGCGACAAAATTAACGTTTTGCGAAGTTTTCATTGTTAACAAAGGAAATCTCACGAATATTACGCAACCCAAAATACATCTGTTAGAAACGCATTTATAGTTATTCCTAATTAAACGAAATACTTTCTAGACCTTTCCTGTAAATTATCAACATAGAAAAAAGTAAATTTACAGCAATAAAAAAAAAAACCTTCCAAATATGCTCCAAAAAAATCGCCTCGAACAGAAAAGTTTCCACAAATAAAACGTCCAAACGGATGTGCTCCTTCAGGTACGAAACGTTTTCTCGCGTGTTTGCGCTCTAACATTCACCAGACACGCTGCCCCCCGACTCCCAGCGAAAAAACAAGTTTTCATTGGTTTTTCGGTGTGGAGGATGTTTGGTGTGGGTGTGTTTTTTTCTGGTTGAGTTCCGCGGCTTCGACCGAAACTTTTGGGAGCTGCGTGCGTTTTTTATTGTGTACCTTGCGTGTTTTATGCGTGCGAGGCGAAATCATTATATATATAAAACGTGCCCGCCACCCCGACATATACACCCAACCATCCCTGAAACGCCCCCCCATTGCCACCGACGGCCGGCACTGGTGGTACAGGTGTTCGTGTTCGGTGGTGGTGGAGGCGCCGGGAGCGCGCGCTAGTCGATAAATCAGAGTGACACTAAATCGCATCCCGTCCGGCGATTCGCACACGTACGCCTAAATCCGATATAATATACAATCTTCGTCGGTGTCCAAGGGCGGCGGCTGGTTTGTGGAAAGTCTTCGGATATCAATACGTGCGCGATACCGAACGCAATTTATTGATTTCGAGGGCTTACGATTCAATGGACTAACTAGCTTCAAATACAATGTGGATACAATAAATTTTCTGATTTTTATAATCTTTTTATGTTTTTGTACGACTAATCTGTATTTTTAAATATTTTTAGTGTTTCCTGAATTAAAACTGCTATAATCACGTTTGACTTTGGGAATATAGTTGCTATGATTTTTGGCGATGTTTATCTCAGTAACTAACGATCTCATTTTAACTTTTCTTTGATTAAAATATGAATTTTGTTTTAACTTGAGAGATATAACTTCTAAGATGTTTTAAATACAATGTGGAATCAATACATTTCTGATTTTTATAATCTTTATGATTTTTCATGACTAAATTGGTTTTTAAATAGTTTAAATAAACATCAAGCACGTGGTCGCCTTGTTTCGTACTATATTATAAACCTTTGAAGGTTTATTCCTCAAATGAACTCTAAACTTTGGTTTAGACATAGTATCTGATTCATTTTCGGCTTTGAAAGATTTTTAACGGTCATTTTAGATAGTCTGAATAAGACGTGGCTTCGTATTGCTTCATTGTATATTTTAGGCAATGTGAGAAGTGTTAAGTAAGCTGGAATGACAAATTAAACAAGTCAATGGAAAATATATTTCGAATGAGTTAATATTTCTTGAATATTACTGAGCCAAAGAATTCAATCCTAGCAATAACTGCTGACCATTAGGTCCCGGGATCAAATCTCATCGTATATAGATCAAATTGAATTCTTCTAATTAATAGTCTTAAATTTATAATTATTCTAAATATATAGATACAGAATTGTGCATCTCATGGAAGCTGATTTGACTTCCTAAACCAAAAACAAAGTAAATCGAAATATAAGTTATTGCTTCTTTCGATATTTATACTTAAAAAATGTATTTATACCGATACTTCTTGAATTCGAACACATACTAAAAACCTACAGGCAATTTCTGCTAAATTCCTATCAATTGTATTCTTCAGCAATAGTAACAAACAGAATTTCTTGTCCTGCACGCGATCTTATAAGATTTTTATAAATAAGATGATAATACGTTACAACTTCCTACTGTCTACATTTGTGTATGTGCGTCTGACAAGTCTCCGCAAAAAATCCGTCGGTTAGAAAGCGGGACGCGTGATTAATGACGCCATTAGCGTCGGAAATATTATTCATTCTCGCCGTCTTTCACTGTCGAGCTACGTGTTTTTCTTTTTCTCTTCCCATTCCAGCTGTAGAAATCATCATCATTCAGTAATCATCTGGTCATTGCGTGAGGTCAAACTTGGATTAACCGCACCCGTCATACCCGCCACCAATACATAGCCTTAATCTCAGGCCTAACCTTAATTAGACTGCAGAAAATCCTTATATTTATACCTTTCTCCTTGTTCCACCTATTTTGATCGATTTCGTCTGTAAATTGACGAAATAGATCGGCAAGGAACGATGAGATATCAGGATATTAGAAATTTCGAATGAATGATAATGGGATTAATCAAATGTGAAGATTTGATCATCCATGTCAATTTGCGCATGCTGCACAACCGAATCTCGCATATACTTCTAGGGCGGATCGTCTCGTCGTCGTCGGGGCGTTCGGGATGTGCTCAACCCTGTCGCATTATGCAAATGGCGAACGTGCGAAAGTCGACGGAGGTGGTTGGGTTGAGAGGGTGGTTGGTGTTGGATGAGTCTTGGTTGGTAGTGGTTGGCCTGTGTACGTGTATAGGCGTATGCATGTGTGTACGCATATCTCGGGAGCACTCGAGGCGCAATCCAGTGGATGCGCAAAGCTGCTTGGATTTCGGCGCGTCGACAAATTCGCGTGATTTTCGGCAGCTTGGCGGCACGCAAAGTGAATCAGCGCTGATTCTCCAACCGCAAGTTCATACCTCATCTGCACATGTCTACAGGCAGGCATTATTACGTTATTAGGTTTATTGGGTTGCCTATATTGAGTTTTCTAGAATGCATGCAGAGTTATCTAACGATTTTATCAATTCGAAAGCTACTTAAAACTTTCAAATACGCTTTTCGAATTATCCGTATGGAGCTGGATCTGTTTAAAGAGATCTGCTTGCCATCTATTTGCACATGAAGAAGATGAGCATTGGAACTTATTTCGCAATAAATTGGCAATATAAATGTGACAATTGGCGCATCTGCTTAACGTAATCAAGATGATGGACACTAGCGCCATGCCTGTGGCCAAAATTATTAATTAAAACGAACTTTAAAAGAAGTTGAACGAAAACAAAAATAGAAAAAATAGCCTATCTCTCAAATTGAAACATAGCATACATTCTATTAAAAGAAAGGGTAAAATTACATCAGTAGTTTCAGAGATAAACATCGCCAAAAATCATAACAGCTCGTATTCACCACCGATTACAAAAGATTTTCTTCAGAATACGCTAAAAATATTTAATAATATAGTTTAGACTTATAAAAACATATATAGATTATAATTATCAGAAAATCTCTAAAGTTGAAACAAAACACCCAAAGGCAAGCGCGCCTATTGACGATGAACTCGGAGAATGATGGATATCTTCGAGGCCACGCCTTATCGAGCTAACCAAATCATTAATAAGTTCTGCGGGTCCAGTAGGTATGGACTATCAAACTGACCCGATCACTAATGTCTAACCGAATTATACTGAACAAAATAAGTGATTTACTGAACGATATAACGATTTAATACATCGAGGCCACACACACACACACACACACACACACACACACACACACACACTTATTTCATTCCATTCAAATTGTGATACTTATTTTCAAGGATCTTCCTACTTAATCAGACTACCTACACCGCTTTCTATTTTCGAGGCCACCTCCAAGCGAGCTATTTAACTCACCAATAAGTCCTGCGAGGCCACACCTACTTCAAGTCAATCAAACTGACCCGTTGACTATTTTAATCGAACTTAACTGAACCAAAAAGAAACTGAAACATGGAATCATAAACAAAACATAACATCATCAATGCTCGTAAAATCAATGTTAACAATTTACTGCTTCGAGGCCACACCTATTTTGTTTTATCATCACTAATACGTTCATTAAGTCCTAACCGAACTAAAAGGAAACCGAAACAGTCAATCGCTGAGCAGAACATAACATAAGCGGACTAATCACATGATAATTTTAAATTGAACCAAAATTGACTTAATAATAAACATTAAACAAATACTTTCGCGAACCAACACATACCAAAGTTCGCGATAACAAGATGACTGATGACTGCCTGGTGAAACCAACAGAAGAAATTTATATTCGACGAAGAGTTGCAAGCCGATCACTACCCGTGGTCTTGAAGGTCTGTTGGGTGAGAACAAGTTGGATGCACACGTACCAATGCCTTTCTTGGGTAGAACTAACTTTATTTACATGAAATTTACAAGAAGGAACATTTGGTTGACCTCACTACATCTTCTTCCGGAGATGCCACCACTTAAATCAAAGTCGCCAGCCAATCAGCGGAGACTAGGCGTGTCAAGGGTACCCGATAATTCCGGGTTACCCAGTTTTCCGCCTTGTCAGTCTCGGGATAAACCGGGCTTTTACTTTCAACTCGGATTTTCGTAAAAGTTTCGGGTTTTATACCAGAATCAGCTGATCTTGGAAGTATCGGGATCCGATACCAGCATCGACGCGGTTGCGTCCTAATAGTAGGTGAAGCTAAACATTCCGTTTCTTGAACCAGAAGAACGTCCCACTATTGCTTGATTCTGTTTCCAAACCGAAATCAAGGCGAGGCGCCCCACTATTGCTCGATTCTGTTTTCAAACCGAAATCGAGGCGAGCGCTTGTTGATACTTGTCACTAAAACATCAGCGATTAATTGCTCGCGCGATTGCGGCACGTATCTGCTCGTGTTTTAACATGTTTATTTGTAGTACTAGCCGACGAAGCCATCAATCTTTCCTCACATTGACAAATGATTGTATTTCATGCATATTTTGAAAAAAATATTTGGATTTGAATTTATCATTTTCCAAATTTTTGTTTCTATTTTTTGTTTTTATTTATATACATTCTTTTAGTTGCTAATGAAAATAAAATAACTTTCATGCGTATAGTCTTTTTATATTACACTAGGTGGCGCTGCAAACGAGGTTTTGTTCGGATTTTAAACCCGGGCTTTCACAGACAAAACCCTAACAGTATAAACCCGCAGAATTACAAAACCCGGAAACCCGGCGACTCGGGTTTTCCTATTTTTTTTTTGATAAGCCTAGCGGAGACCCGAAAGGGCACATCTCTTGCGCTCAATTCATATAAAGCCGGTCTCAGAATAACGCAAACATAACATCTGCTGAACACATTAGTTGAAACGGCCTTAGTCGGTCGCGCTGATCGTCGATGCGCTGAGACGCGATTGTACGATGACAATAAACGTTCGGTCCAAAACGCAGCAAAGGTGCTCCAATAAACTAAAATTCTAAGAGCGGCCGCAATTGCCACCCGCTGTTTAAGGGTGAACAAACTTTCTATAATGGACGTGCCTTCATAATAGATATCTCCGCTTCCCAAATTCCCAAATCTGTACAAATATGTAATAAACGAAATGATGAAACAAATGAAATAGAAATAATTAAAAATCGGTACGTGCCGATTGCAAACGCAAAATTCTTAAAGATTATATGTCTACAATGACCATCGGTTCACGACCAAGATACTAAACAATCAATTCATAAAATAATTTAATAAAAAATCTCAAATGCATAAAGACTTCAAACAATTTTTGTGTGACTGCAAACTGATTTATATCCCCCATGGAATTCAATTACTTAACTGCACCCAAAATGACTGCGTACTGCGCAAAATGATTTGCAACCCTCCGCAACGGAATTAACGATAATAGATCGGCCGCCCATTCAAAATCGACGCACTGATTTGATGGATTATCAGCAATGGCTTTGATCCCCATCGCTTTTTTTCTCTCTCTCTCTCTCTCTTTTCTTCTGCCGACCGCACAAATTCATGAAATAAACCACATCGCAAAAACGCGCCAAATTCGCGCTCCATTATTTCCTGCCCTTCCTCCAACCAGCGTCGACAAACGTTACCTGAAACAAAACAAATTCAATTAGCAAAAGCCACACAGCGGGCAGGGCATGATCATGCCGAAAAAGTTTCGACATATTAATTATAGTCTTACAAATTAATCGCAACTTTGTATTGCGGACTGTAATTGTATCGTGCTATCAGCCTGCAGTGATGTCTGGCAGCTGGGAAATTTTAATCTTCCGCTTTGTCACCAACGTTGTTGTATTGAAAAACGGTTTCAGTGCAGCTGCGAGGAGCAAGACTGAAGAGAGCGAACAGGTCAAGTGTGCGTACGGGGGTGGCTGGCGCGCCGAACAGCTCACCGACATGAAAATTCATAATCTCTTAAGCGTCCTACTAAAATATTCAGCAACTTTTAATTAACTTCGCTTCCGAAAAGAGTCCGACCCGTTTCTGGGCGCCGGAGGCAAAAAGTTGACCGACGCAATAAAACAAAAACGAAATAATACACAAGTTGATGCAAACGCTGGCACATTCCGGCGCACCTTTTTCGCCGGACGCTGGATTGTTACAAATTGGTGGAGTTTTGAATTTCGTTCGAGACTCTTCTCGTCACATTTTCGGAAGGAAACATATTTCATAAAGGTAATGGTGTTAAATCTTTCTCTAGGGAGAGACAGGATTTTGGAAATATATTAGTGACGACAATTAAGAAAGGCATTAGAAGTAGGAAAAATGAAAGATGTTTATTCGGTTAGTATTTTTTTTGTGTTGAAAGTTTTGCAATAAGTTTGTTCACTTCACACAAAACCATGTTGTTCATTAATATATAGAAGGAATAACATACCAATTCCAATTACATTCAGATTACATTCAGAGCCGTGGAACCATGGAATACAATCTGCAAATATCGTTTTGTATGTTGAGTCTGAGCGTCGCAATAACCACGCTATCATTGGAGATTAATAAAATAGTGAATTGTTAGTGTTTTCAACAATCTGGTCCAATGCAACAGTCCGATTAAGGCTGTGCGCTAAGCACCGCACGTGCCGAGATCCGAAACGGCGAGTAAGGTGCGGAAGTCACAACGACTTGTCAGGTTCACAATTAAAAACGAATGCTAAAGTGTTTAGTCGTTGCGAAGTATTTAAGTTTGACCAGCTGCCCGGATGTCTGCAAGAATCTCCTCTACAAGTTACCAACTCTAAGTACTCAAATTACTCTCTCGTTATTCTTTTTGTAATGCTCACACCTCTGTAACTTTGCCGCCTACTTCTTGTTATCTTAAATATACACTCGTTGTGAAACATATTCCGTTCGTTGTTATTAAACCGTTATTGTGCCAATCGTGCTTAACCGGTCCGTTATGCTAGCTGACAAGCGAGTCCCCTATTTTATCTAGTTCATGAGAAGATATCCTGATCAACAGCCAATCCCCAACACATTCCCCGCAGTGTAACAGATGGGCTAGGTTAGTATCGCCAAACCCTACTTCTTTATGTAGGCTTGGGATTGGCTAAGAATTCTGCCAGGTCACTCGGTTCACCTACGAGACATGGACCCTGTTCCAAAGAAAAAAGTCAGAGACATCTTTGAGCAGAAAATTATGAGCCGCATCTTAGGTCCAGTAATAGAAGACAACTCATACAGATTAAACTACTACAATGAATTATACAAGGTGACCTAACTACAGCGTCTAAATTTGTACATAATCTGTATAATTCAAAAGCTAAGATGGGATTGACCCATGTTAAAGAAAGAACGAGGACTGGATACCAAGAAGGGTTGTATACTGCCAGTTGCTGGATGAATGAACAAGAGGAATGCTACGTAAACGTTGGATGGACTCAGTAGAAGAAGATACCAAATACATCTTAAGCATCAGAGACTGGCAGGGTGCTGCCCGCTATAGAGAAGACAGCAAGAAGAAACTGAGAGAAACCAGCGTCAACGTCAAGACACTTTTATAATTTAGGACTATTTAATATCTCGACCTATTCACCTATTCTGCAAGCTACGTCCGGTTAAAGCTTCGGTCCTCACCTACCAGCTGCATCTCCAAAGCATGGTATTGGAAGATAGCACCGAGACATATTCGATGACTGCTGATCGCATATTGAGAGGATCGAATCTTACCGGATGTATATTCTTCCACGAATCCAGTCGTTCTCAAAGCGGCTTCGCTTCGGACACGTATGGGTCTACCTTAAGAGAAAATGATACTCATCGTTGTCGGTGGCGTAGCGTTCTGTATTTCAAAATTCAAAAGGACAGCATCATGGAAAATTTTTGAAATAATATGAGAACCTTTGTTCTAATCAATACATAGTTGCTAGTATGGGACTATAATAAACATAAACACATGAAATGGATGGAATGCTGCTACTCTATCCAACCAAGAATAGCAATTGGGTGGCTTGTTCGACGACTGGTAACCACAAGGTCCCGGAATCGAATACCAGCAGATGCGAAGCAAAAAAATAGATTTCTTAAAACTCCATAAATCTATAAGTCAGTCATATCATGAACACATCGGGACAATATTCATATCACATTGAAATAGAAGAGTTGAGGAATATCTTAACACATACTTCATGTTGATAGCTTAATATTTAATATACCGTCAAACCAGTTAGATATGAATAACATACCAATTCCAATGATTACATTCAGAAACGTGGAACCATGGAATACAATCTGCAAATATCGTTTTGTATGTTGAGTCTGAACGTCGCAATAACCACGCTATCATTGGAGATTAATAAAATAGTGAATTGTTAGTGTTTTCAACAATCTGGTCCAATGC
>JAODAC010020849.1:0-18970 GCA_027575185.1 Mimaenictus wilsoni
TGTGTGTGTGTGTGTATGTGTGTGTGTGTGTGTATGTGTGTATGTGTGTATGTGTGTATGTGTGTATGTGTGTATGTATGCATGTATATGTATGTGTATGCATGTGTGCATGTGTGTATGCATGTATGTATGTATGTATGTATGTATGTATGTATGTATGTATGTATGTATGTATGTATGTATATGTGTATGTGTGTGTATGTGCGTATATGGAAGTGTGTCTGTGTGCATATGTGTATGTATGTGTGCACTTGTGTACGTGTATGTGTGCATGTGTGTATGTGTGTGTATATAAGTGTTCGGATGTGTGTGAGTGTGTGTGTGTATATATATGTATGAACGTATATATGTATGTCTGTGCAAGTACGTTCATGCATGCGTATGGATGTGTGTGAATATGTTTGGCTCTGTGTGTTGAATATTTGGAAATAAGCACGCACGTGTGATATTTCGAGGGGTGGCCAGAGAAACAGCTGTGCCGCACACCATCAGCTGTGTCTCCCGCCTTTGGTTCATGGCTAGGAAGGAGTGTGAGCAAGATGGCCGCATGACGCGACCGGAATTAGTCATTGTTTCATTTAAAATCCAATTAAATAACGTGTTCGGTGTCGATTCCATACACGCTCTACCACGGGACACCGACAGAAGGGAACCGAGGGAGATCGTGGACGGTTAGAAAGGGATGCGATGAGAAATTGGCAAATGAATAACATACAGACAGAGAGAGAGAGAGAGAGAGATGGCAGAGACAGAGAATTGACCAGCAGTGGACAGTGGGCGACTGTGCAAACGATTTGCACGTGAGGGTTATTTATGGCCGAAGCATTATTAATGGCTTATTAAGTTGACACCGTTGCCAATTTGTCGGCGTGTGCAGTAATGAACAATGTGTGTGTTCTCCCCTTTGGTTTTTTACGTAATTTAGTTGGAGGATCTTCTATTCCTTAAAAATCGTTTATTTATTTGCTTTTTTTAGTTCAATACCATTTGTTTACACCTTTTTTTCAAGTGCTATTAAACTACAACGGGCGATGCGAATCTGGTATGAATAGGTCCTTATGTCCTCAATTAAATTTTTCTTCTTAAAAGTTTGTATTCGATAAGTTGCTTGTTTTTGGTTAGAACGGTTGAATATTTAGTTAAATGATACAGTTTTAAAGTTCAAATAATTTCCATCCACCGGCTTTTAGTTGCGTGCAGTGTGTGAACGCGGTCTTAGGCCCGTTGTGCATTAGATGCCTTTCTAATAATAATACTTTCTTTATTGTTTCGTAATCAGCATTCAATTTTTGCAATTGAAAAATAACTAAAGCGTTTTTGACATTAATTCGCATCGCGCGATTCGTGTGGGGTTGAAATAGGTCCTTAGGTGTCGAAATTTATCCGTTAATTTAATTTTTAGTCTTTAAATGTTCAATTGTTTAAAAAAAGAATTATAGATGATTACAGATATTTTCGAAAATATATTTCTAAGGCTGCGTTCACACGTTTTATTGCTATAAATAATTTACAAGTTGTCATTCGATAAGATATTCGCTCATACATGGTCTGAACAGCGCCTTTTTTTTTCTAAATGTTAATGTTTTATAGTTAATTATAACTTCTTCTAAACCTTAGCGATTCGCTGCGAGTAGAGTCTGAACGATGTCTTAGGCATATATTTCGTCGTGCCTTAGACGTCTTATTCGTAATAATATTTCCCTATTTTTTCCTATTAAACGTTCAATTTCTTTTTATTGCATTACATCGCCGTTGCCTCCGCTGCCGCCACCATAGTCGGTCGGTGAGGCGGCAAAAGAGAGGCGAGTGCAATATATTTTATTTTTTTGCGTCTAGATCTCGAGGTCGGTCGTTTTTAGGCATTTTTCCTCGCCTCCACCGCCTCGACCGCCACCATGCCATCATGCCATGCCTTCGGCGCGGGCTGCTGCACGCCGGTGATAAAGAAGAGGGTATTCTCATCGCCCAACAAAGATAGATTACGCCGCCATTCTTGCAATTTCCCTGTCGTATCTAAGCTCGTAAATTACGAGTGATATATCGCCCCGCCAAGGTTCGTTCGCAGCGCGCGCGCGGCTGCGTTTTCGGGCGGCGGGTGGGTGAGGGATGGGTACCGCCACCGCCGCCGGCCAACCGACTTCCCCCGACCTGCGCCACCTTCTTCTTTTAGAAGGGTGGCGAATCTTCGAAACCTTCGAAACGAAGCCTTTCGAAAAAACACCGTGTTTGAAAGAGGATACTTTGAAAGTTGAAATATCCCTTCTAGTGTTATAAATAGCAGGAGTGGCAGATTGAATCACAATTGGTTATTGTCCAAAACCGGCGTTGGACTAATTAAAATTCAATTTTAGAAATTAGCATTGGGATTAGGGTTAGAGTTATAGTTAGAATTTCCGTTAGGGTTAGGGGCCATATGTAAAATTTGTTTCATAATCAAAATACGGTAAAAATATCCGACTTTCCCCAATTTTTTTTAGCTACTCTAATTCGGAAACGATTTTTGAATAATTTAATCCAAAATTCATGAGCATGTTGAAATATTTTAGATTTAAAAAATGATATTTAAGTCTTTTTTAACACACGTTTCTTTTTTGAATTTCGCAGCTGCGTACACTCTGGCGTCGTTAATTATAAACAAATCTGAATAACCAAAACGAGTTTACGAAGCTAATAAAATTTGCTTGAATATGACGTAGAGTATTTTCTAATATTGTGAAAACTTCATATTTTTATACTGCTTTAAAATCAAAATGCGCTTTTCGCATAAAAAAAATGACTTAAAAATACAAAGAAAATATATAAATATACATTTCCTCAAAAATCAATTAACGTCATATTCTGGAGAATTTAGTTGTTTATAAAATGAGGTAACATCTAGCCAAATCGGTTAAATAGATTTTACACAATCGTGTACGCAATTTCGAAAAATGACTATTGTTGCGCGAATTACTCGGTAAAATTTGGGTAATCATATGAATACTTTTATAAACTTTAGAAGCTATAACTTTATAAATATTGCAATTAACGACATGAAATTTTGAAGGAATATTCTTGAATAGTTTAGCTATTGCTTAGGACTGTTAAAAGACTCGGAAACTCTACACTATTTCTCTTGGAATTAAAAAGAAAAATTGTTGATTTTTTCCTTTTTTTAAGAATTCTTTCGAGGCTTTTTCAGTTTTGAGCGAAAGAATCGTTAGGGGCCCCAGAAGCCTACAAAAAAAAGAACCAGGCAATATCTATGTAAATTTGGGTCTTGAAGCCTCTCCGCAACCTGCCCAAAACCACCCCAAACCCTCCCTGAAGCCTCAGTAAAAACCTTCGCCCCGACACCATCCAGTCGAGCCGTAATGCATTTAAATTTACGATATGCGAATTTATTCACTGCAATATGCACGCGTTTCATTGTTTCAAAAATCCCAATGTGCATTAGCTAAGTAACTGCACCACTTCACGCAAAACAAACCAACAATATCCTAAAATACTAAAAGACTAAAGTACAACAACAACGACATAAAAAACTCCAAACAAGCGAATTCGACAGTAAGCGACACTAAGAATGTGCGAAAAACAAACAACAACGCCAAATTTAGACGAAATGCGGCAAACGAAAACAAAACCAAAAACGCAGGAGGCACAACAAGGCCTCTTGCATCTCGCGCCGCGTCGAGCATGGCGCGTCGGAATATTATTTTTAACCTCCAATCCGAAATAGACTTTGATTAATGCACGTCGAGGGAACGCACAACATGGCCGACGCCAACGTCGGCTAAATCCACGCGTGCACGCGTAAAAACCGAGAAAATCGACATTTTTCCACGCCTTAGTCACATCTCTACGCCTTCAGATATATATCTTCTTCTGTAGTTAACTAGTGACATTTTCATGAGGTGAAAGTGAAGGAAAGTTGTGTTTGCTGCGTGTTTTTAATGTGATTTTGTGAAAAGTCCGGTCGGTCGTATCATTTTTTCTTCAATCTCAGTGACTTTACACTTGATAAGTTGACATTTCTAGAGGTGCAAGAGATGAAACAACTTTTTTAGGATGCATTTCAAGAAATTTAGGTTAGGTCTGGTCGGAGTCATCATTTTTTCTTTATCTAGAGAAATTGGCCAATTTATGTCAAGACATTTAAGGCGATAAAAGTGAAAAATATGAGCTTTTAGACTGTGTTTTAAGAATATCAGCTTACAACCGGTCGGAGACATCATTTTTTCTGTAGGAAATTATGCTGCTATAGGTTAATTTAAGTTTGTCAAAAACATTTGAGGCGGGGAGCAATCTAGAAAACTATTTTTCAAAGGGCGTTTTAAGTAATATAGGTTAGGTTCCGTTAGAGGCATCATATTTTCTTTACAAAGAATTTGAAAGAAAATGGAAAAGTTAGGTGTACGAGGACATGCAAGGCGGATGAAAGTCAAAAAACGTTTTTCGTAGTGCAATTCAAGTAACTATGATTAGGTCCGGTCGGAGGCATTATTTCTTATTTTACTTATATAGGTTTACGGTTGATAAGTAAACGTCCTAGGTTGTGTTAGTGAAGGAAAAACTTTGTTAGGGAGATTTGCAGGTAATTCAGAAAATATCCGGTCGGGGACATAATTCTTCCTTTACTTTAAGTAGGCTTACGGTCAATAAGAAAATGTTTCAGGAGGTGGAAAATAAAGAAACACAGGTTTAAAATGCATTTTAAGTAATTCAGATAAGGACCGGTCGGGGGCATTCTTTAGTAAATTACGGTGAAAATTGAAAAGTTAGGTGTATGACATTTATGGCGGGTGAAATTCAAAAAAACGTTGTTCATAGTGCAATTCAAGTAATTAAGATTAGGTCCGGTCGGAGGCATCATTTCTTATTTTGCTTATATAGGTTTACGGTTGATAAGTAAACGTCCTAGGTTGTGTTAGTGAAGGAAAAACTTTGTTAGGGAGATTTGCAGGTAATTCAGAAAATATCCGGTCGGGGACATAATTCTTCCTTCACTTTAAGTAGGCTTACAGTCAATAAGAAAATGTTTCAGGAGGTGGAAAATAAAGAAACATAGATTTAAAATGTATTATAAGTGATTCAGATAAGGACCGGTCGGGGGCATCATTTTTTCTTTAGTAAATTACGCTGAAAATTGAAAAGTTAGGTGTATGACATTTATGGCGGGTGAAAGTCAAAAAACGTTGTTCATAGTGCAATTAAAGTAATTAAGATTAGGTGCGGTCGGAGGCATTATTTCTTATTTTGCTTATATAGGTTTACGGTTGATAAGTAGACGTGCTAGGTTGTGTTAGTGAAGGAAAAACTGTTTTAGGGTAATTTGCAGGTAATTCAAAAAATATCCGGTCGGAGGTATCATTTTTTCTTTAGTGAATTAGGGAGAAAATGGAAAATTTAAGTTTATGAAGCCATTTAAGCGGTGCGAAAAGGGAAAATAAGTGTTTTTCAAAGACTATTTTAAGTATTTAAGGTTAGATCCGGTCGGAGGCATCATTTTCTGTTTTGTTTAGATGGATTTACGTTTGATAAGAAGACGTTTTAGCAGGTGATAGTAAGGGAATAACTATTTTCGGAATCTTTTAGTAATTTACATAAGGTCCGGTCGGAATCATCATTATTTCTTTACTGAATATGTATTTGTATTAAATATTTAAATTTAGAATTATGAAGAAATTTAAGGGGGTTGAAAATGCATATCAGAGTTTTCCATGGTGTAATTTAAACATTAAGATAATGTCCGGTCGGGATCATTATTATTTTGTGTAGGTGGGTTTACGTTTCGTAAGAAGGCGTTTCAGGAGTTGCAAAAGAAGGAAAAACTGTTTTTATTAATAATTTATAGTAATTTACATAAGGTCCGGTTGGAGGCATCATTATTTCTTTATTGAATTAGGGAGAAACGGGAAAATGTAGGTTTGTGAGGAGATTCAATGGGAAGGGGAAAGTGAAAATAAGTAATTTTTCTGTGTGAATTTTAAGTATTTAAAGTTACGTCCGGTCGGAAGCATTATCTTTTCTCTACTAAATTATGGAAAAATTAGTAAATTTCGCTTTGTGAGGTCATTTAAGGCTAGTGAAATAGAAAATAAGTGTTTTCGGAGTGCATTTTAACTAATTTTTGTTGCGTTCAGTCGGAGGCATCATTTTTTCTTTCTTTTACCTAAGGTTTAAAATAGTTTAAATTATATTAGAGTAAGTCTTTTCTTTTATAGGTTAAGTAAGAAAAAAGGATTTTCGTTTAAAGCTGAAATTAGAGTAGGTTAGGATATGATAAGGTAAATTAGTTAAATTAGTTAATAAGTTAAATTAAAGTAAGTTAAGCTATAGTTTTAATAGGTTAAGTAATAGATTAGGATAGGTTAGTTTAGTCTGAAAACGCACATAATAATACCTGGAAAATTACCAATTATTTAATTTTGGAAATAATAAATCTAAATCTCAAATTTAATATTCTTTAAACTTGCAAAGCCGGTTTAACATCGAATAGTCCTGTCACGGTCGCCACTGAACCCCTCGTACTCCAATACCGAGTTCATAGATGTGTTAAGGATGAGGTTAGATTAGGTTAGGTCAGATTTTATTGAGACTATTGGGATGTTATCAAGTAAAGGAGTTGAGTTTGAATTAAAGTTTACCTATGGATGTAGTAACATGTTAAGTAAAATTAACTTAAGTAATAATTGTGTGTGGTCCAACCTCTTGTCCTTTCATCCTCTCATCCCCATCACAACAGGGAACAGTAATAAATTAATTTCGAGAACCGGCGACCGATTAATAGCCTCTCTTTTTATTTCTTCATTTTTTCATGCCCTTCTCTTCTCGTCTCTGATCCAACCACATTTTTCATTCTTCGTATCTCGACGCACTCCACGAGTATGCAAGCTTCCCAAGTTCATAATGTTCTCCTGCGCTCGGCGGGTTGCATTTGTAAGAAACTTTTATGGGGTGTTGATGTACTTAGGTGACACTCCTCAAGGCTATTATTATTATCTCCTCCTCTGCCTACCGCATCGTTCCCTGCCACCCCCCAGATCTTTACTCACCATGGAGATATAGATAGAACCACCTCGCATCGGAAGTCGTCGTCGACGCGCCGACCTGAAAAAAGAGAGAAAAAAAAACCAGGTCCAGGCATGGAAGATGGGAGATGCGATTTTTTTCTCTACCCTCCAGTGAGGGGCGGCTATTAGTAAGCAAACTAGAAACCCACCCTATGATTCACGACTTCTTTTTTCTTATCAAAAAGGCTGAGGACTCTCAGGACCAGGCTTGTTTGTGGTCTGAGACTTGATTTGTGGGATGATTTTTTTGCAATTCAATACCGATATTATCAATGGCATTAGGCTTTCTGTGATAAGTGATGATTAATGGTTCTTATGCTTGGTTTTCCTAAGGATCTATTTGGAGTGGGTTCCAGGGGAAATACAATAAACTCCGATTTAATTATAGTTGTAAACTGGCGTTACTAGTAAGAGTGGAAGTGGAAGTAGAAGTAGAAGAAGAGTCGAGTTGAACAGAACAATTCCTCGGGCGGAGATTTACAAAGAAACTTTTGACAAGCCACTTCTGTTCCTGTCTTTCAAACTATTGAGCGCTCGCAAGTCTTGAATTAACGCCCGTTGCAAAGCGTAGATCCTCGACCACATGGTTGCCTTTTCTCCGCAACCACCGCAAAACAGTAGCACAATTTCTTAGTTTACAAGTTACAATTTACAAGTTGGCAGTTGGCATAACTTGCATAAGTTGTATGTCTTCAGGGAGCCTCTTGGTTTTGAGAATAGTCCTACTCCCCTTGACTCCCCCTGCTTGCTCTTGACTATCTTGGACTTCTTTTGACTTCTCCTAACACCTCCTGACTCCGCCGGACTTCTCCAGACTCAAGTTCGATGATATGTTGTGCAACGTTAAGACGAAATGTTTTTCTTAACATCAATAAAATTGTTCCTGATGCTTTTGGATCAGGTTGAATTTTCTTCAGACCTGTCACAGTCACCACTCGAGTAACCCTGGTTGATTTTTACATTAAGAATAGAGGAAAACACCATTCTCTAATCTTCAAAAGTGCTTCCAACTATTGTTTTCGAGGATTTACTCTTTGACAACTTTGAAGACCTGTCACGGTTGCCACGAAATTTCTTCTAGGTTTTTGAAATCTCTTGGCAGTACAACGACTTCTCCCTGTTCCTCCTCCTGGATTAGGACTTGGGTTTGTTTTTCAAAGGCCGATTACTCAGCTCTCTCTCTCTCTCTCTCTCTCTCTTTCTCTCTTCCCCCCTCTCTTGAGACACCGAGGTACATAAGTTGGTAGATCAACGTACATGGTTGGGTGACCAAAAAACAGAACAATATTGGTACTAAAGTTAACTCTAATCTTCCTAAATCGTATCTCCTAGACCTGTCACGGTCGCTGTTAAAGTCTAGCCCGAGTTTTTAGAAGAAATTTGTATGAAAAATTATATATATTCATAGAGTGTTATTCAAGTAGCAAGTCCAAATGAAAGAATCAAGTTTCCTTCAAAACACTTAGGTATAAGAGATGTTTACTAAGGTATAGTTTAGACCTGTCTCGGAATTGCTCCTGATGCTTTTTGATAAGGTGAAATTACTTCAGACCTGTCACAGTCACCACTCGAGTAACCCTGGATGATTCTTACATTTAGAATAGATGAAAACACCATTCTCTAATCTTCAAAAGGGCTTCCAACTATTGTTTTCGAGGATTTACTCTTTGACAACTTTGAAGACCTGTCACGGTTGCCACGAAATATCTTCTAGGCTTTTTGAAATCTCTTGGCAGTACAACGACTTCTCCCTCTTCCTCCTTCTGGATTAGAACTTGGGCTTATTTTTCTAGGACCCATTACTCAGCGCTCTCTCTCTCTCTCTCTCTCTCTCGACGTACATGGTTGGGTGACCAAAAAACTGAACAATGTTGGTACTAAAGTTAAATCTAATCTTCCTAAATGGTATCTCATAGACCTGTCACGGTCGCCTATAAAATGGTCCTAGACCTCCGCAAAACTGGTACATCTAAACCTAAATCCAATGTCTGCGATTTTCAATAATGGAACTGGTTCAAACTGTTTAATATCTTAGGCAACTTTGAAGGTCTGTCACGGTCGCCAGTAAAACACTCCTAGCCTAGTTTTTGAAATCTTGTCAGTATAACGGTCGCCATTAAATTACTTTCCAGCCATTTTCACAAACAAATTATAGAGAAATATAATCAAGGACCTCAAAAACCTTACAAAAAAAGTTTGTCTAAAGCAAATTCCGTAGTCTGTCATCCTCGAAAGTGACCCAAACACTTGTACTGTCAAGACAAGTCCTTGAAGCCAAGGTCTCCACTAAAATACTCCTTAACTATTTTTAAACAAGCGTTAGACAGAAAAATCACATAGGTCCTCATAAACCTATTAGATATAACTCTGTAAACCTAAATATTTAGTCAGGCATCCTAAAAAGTGGACCAACTTCTTCTACACCATAGACAACACCTACAAATCTGTCACGGTCACTACAAAATCACTATTAAAATATCTCTACAAATAAAATATAGGGAAAATCAACAAAGAAGGTGGAAATTCTAAGAAAAAAAAAGTGTGTCTAAACCTTACTCCCTAGTTTATCATTCTTCAAAGTGTTCCAGTCTTGTCTACATCGAAGACAACTCCTCTGAAACTTACTGGGACACCTCTAAAACACTTTCTCTCTCGCCCTTCTCGCTCTTCTCTCTTCTGCCTTTCTCCCTTTCCTCCTTACTTCTCACTCATTCTTCTTCTGTCTTCTGTGTCGCGCTTTCCCTGACTCACTCTTTTTCACTCTCTCATTCTTCCTGTCTCCCTCACTCTCTCTCTCTCTCTCACTCTCTCTCTCTCTCTCTCTCACATACACTCTCTCTCACTCGCTCTTTCTCACTCAGTTCTCTGTCGCTCTCTATCTGCTCAAAGTCCTTCCAATCTTGATGACTTGAAAAACGCTCCTCCTCGGGAATGTCCGACAAGGGTAGTGTCCTGTCCTGTCCCCTTCAACCTCCAGCCTCACTGGGAAACCAGTTTCTGACAGACGCAAGATTTATGCGCGGTTCGGTTCCGCGTCGGTTTATTAAATGTTTTATCATGTAAATTACCATCGCGCGCCGAACGTCTGATGAAATCCACTCCTCCGGGAACGCACTACCAATATCATGCAATGCAGAAAAGAGAGACGAACGACAACAACAACAACAAAAAAATGTTGTGCAGCGGCGCAACGCAACGATGTGCAATTTTACAGCCGGCGGCAAGCTTCAAAACTTGATTAGTTATTATTCCAAGACGTGCGAGCCTCATACGAGTAGTCAAGTCAACCATCTTGTGATTACACGCCTCGCGAGCGGCTGTAATTTTGGAAATTAAGAAATTAAAGCGCCACAACATCGAAAATGTAAATCGTGCGTGCGCAACCTTGATAAGCACCCTGGTACCTTGGGCTTCGATGCACATGAGTAATGTCTTCATCGCAACATGTAATCTGAATCTTAAGTCAGCCACCATTTTTTTTCTTTTTGGTTGGCTTCAAGTTTTTTAGGTTACCAAAAAATTTACCAACTGTCAATTAGTAGATTCTTAGACTTCTCCTCTACAACTCTAAGAGGAGAAGACCTCTAACAAGTCAGGTGTTCAGACTTGTTAGAGTAAGGCTCAAACGTAAGTCAAAGAGAAAGAGGCAGGCTCCAAGAAAAGTTCAAAGTAAAGAGAAAGAAGATTTTAATTAAGTTGATCTTTATCTGACTTCGTTTTTTTTTGTTGTTTGGAAAGCTAAGTAAAACCATTCGTCATTCTGTCCGAATTGAAAGGAAGCTTTAGGAAATCTCAGCTAGAGGGCTACAAATCATTACAAAACCCACTCGGCTCGGTTATCAAAGAGGAGGAAGTGGTTTAAGTTAAGTAACATCTAGGCATTTTTGGTGGCCGTGATTTTCGGACGGTTTTTTAAAGATGTTCGTGTTTCTATCAATGAATTTCGGTCATTTTTGACCTTTTTAGGTAAGTTTAGAACTTCGAAATCTTATTTTTTGGGGAAACTCTTCCTCTTTGGCCTCTTTTTGAGGTTTTCTAATTGTAAGCAAAAAGGCACGTTCATCTTCGCCGAGATCCTCGTTTAAAATTGAAAATTTCAAGTTTATTATCATAAAATGTGGTCCAAACTCTATTATAATTAAGTAAATCCCTCTAGATCTGTCACGGTCGCCAATGAAATACACCTAGACCATTTTTATAAACATTTAACTGAGAATTAATAGAAAACTCTAAATATTATGTCAAATAATCTAACAAATACAAAGTTATTCCTTCTAACCTTGTCATGGTCGCCATTAAAACACTTCTAGGTCATTATTACCATGAGATTCGACTGGAATCTCTTCTAGAACTTTGGGCAGTTGTAAAAATGGTATTCTAAACCTACAACCTTTATCTGCATTCCGAAAAATGCTCGAAACTCGAACTCTTTTATTAGAAAGTTATTCACTCTAAAGTTGTCACGGTCGCCACTGAAAATCATCTTGATCATGATTACTAACATATTAGACTGTGAAGTCTACGAGGCCTCTTAAAATTTGGGGGGATGCATAAAAATTAATACATCTTGTCCCAAGTCTGTCAAAAGTTATCTAAACTCGTCTTCTCCTTGTAAAACTCAAGGGCGCTAGAAGGACTCTAATAGACTTCTGTGTCTATATATCCCACTAAAAAGTCATCCTAAATCTTTTAAAAGTTGAATAAACTAGTCTTCTAAAACTAAAATGCAAGTCTTTCATGCGAAAGAATGCTCTATGCTCTTCTCTAACAAAGTTACTGACTCTAAGCATGTCAGTGTGGCTATTAAAACACTTCTAGACCATTATTTTAAACATATTAGATTGAAAAGTCTAATACGACTCCTAAATTTTGGTAGAATACTATACCATAAATAAAATTGTGGTACTGTATCATAACCTATAACCCAAGTCTAGAGGTCTCAAAAGTGATCTATACTCTTTTAGCCTCTGTAAAAACTTGTCACGGTCGCCACAAAATACTAATATACTATTTATACTCATATATTCGATTGTAAAGCCAATCAGAACCTCAAAAATGCAAGTAAACTAGTCTTCTCAAACTGAAACCCAAGTTTATCATCCATAAAAATGCTCCAAACTCTTCTAGAACATAGTTACTCCCTCTAAACTTGTCAGTCGCCAATAAAATACTTCTAGATTATCAGTACAAACATATTCGAGAGAAAAGTCTAACAGAACTCTTGAAATTGCTAGAATAATGCCTCAAAATGTATATCCCAAGTTTATAGGTCTCCAAAATGACGCAAACTCTTTTAGCCATTGTACAAACCTGTCACGGTCGCTACAAAAATTCTAATAGACTATTTCTACTCATATATTCGCCTAAAAAGCTATTCAGAACCATAAAAAAGCAAATAAACTAGTCTTCTCAATCTGAAATCCAAGTCTATGACCCTTAAAATTGCTCTAAACTCTTCTATAACAGGGTTACTCCCTCTGAACTTGTCACAGTCGCCACTAAAATACTTTTAGATCATGTTTGCAAACATATTCGAGAGAAAAGTCTAAGAGAACTCTTGAAATTGCTAGAATAATGCCTCAAAATGTATATCCCAAGTTTATAGGACTCCAAAATGACGTAAACTCTTCTAACTACTGTACAAACCTGCCAGGGTTGCCACAAAAATACAAATAGACTGTTTGTACTCATATATTCGACTGAAAATTCTTCCACAACTATAAAAAAAAGAGAATAAATGAGTCTTCGAAAGCTAAAACTCAAGTCTACCAACGAAAAAATGCTCTACATTCTTCTATAACAAACTTATTCCCTCTAAACTTGTCACGGTCACCACTAAAACACTTCTAGGTCAGTATTACTAAAATATAAAACTATAAAATCTAACCGGACTCCTAGAATCAAGTAGAATAAAGTATCAACACCTATATCCAAAGTATATAGATCTCAAAAGTGATTTAAACTCTTCAAGCCTTTGGAAAAACCTGTCACGGTCGCCACAAAAATACTAATAGACTGTTTGAACTCATATATTCGACTGAAAATTCTTCCACAAGTATAAAAAAGAGAATAAATGAGTTTTCTAAAGCTAAAACTCAAGTCACCAACGAAAAAATGCTCTACATTCTTCTATAACAAAGTTACTCCCACTAAACTTGTCACGGTCACCACTAAAACACTTCTAGGTCAGTATTACTAAAATATAGAACTAAAATCGAACCGGACTCCTAGAATCTAGTAGAATAAAGCATCAACACCTATATCAGAAGTATATAGATCTTAAAAGTGATTTAAACTCTTCAAGCCTTTTGAAAAACCTGTCACGGTCGCCATAAAAATACTAATATACACTTTGCACCCATATATTCGACTGCAATGTCCTCCAGGATCTTGAAAATGTGCAAAAATGTTATTCTAAACCTAACACCCAAGCCTACCAATCTTAAAAATGATCCAAACTCGTCTATAACAAAGATACTTCATCTAAACCTGTCACAGTCGGTACTAAAACACTCCTAGCTCATTCCATCCAAATCTATTAAACACCAAATCAATTTCTACTCATTTTGAAAAGACGGTCATCGTCCTCAATGAATTTAGAACTTTTTAGCAACCTTTTTTGTGGAAAACTATGAAACCAACCAAAGCGTTAAATAGGAGGAGCTTCGCCTTGGGCGAAATCTTTCCAGCTCGCAAACCGCATGCTTTCCAAAAAGGGTCGCGTTTATCTCCGCACCCTTATGGTCATCCCCCCACCACTTGAGCACCGCATCGGTCCGAAGGGCAATTGCCACGCACTTTCGGCACGCATATAGGCAATTAAACAAAAAGGGAGCGACTGCGTGCGGAAGGACCAACCCTTAGCCCTCTCATATCTCTCTCTCTCTTTCTCTCAGTCTTTTTCCAGTCCTCGGGTTGCTTTGGAAGGGCTCGAACGCTTGACTAACGCGTTTGGCAGGGCCCAAAATGAAAGAAGGAGTGTTTGGTGGGTCGCACAATAGCCACAACGCTTCAGTCGTCTATTTATGATCGTGCGGAAAACAACAAAACGCGTTTTATTAACCTCTCATTGCTAAAAAAATAACGCTAAAACGGTTTCATGCAATTATAACCTTCATGAACCTGAAACAACTGAAACAAGTGGTTAGACGTTAATTTAAGTGAATTTAATCGGTGAATAATTGTGACACTCTGTGATTGTGCTACTTTTTCGTGTGTTCTACTTAATTAAAAGCTAGGAATTTGCTTCGTAAGTCTATTTTATTTTACTTTAGATCGATATATCGGTGTTTCAATCAATTAATTCAAAATTATGAATGATAATTTGTCAAAAAAGGGGCAAATTCTTTTTGGAATATCTAACAAACTACTAGAGCTTGAATTAAAATTTGATGACATTCCGAAAGGTGAAGCTATATAGTTTTAATTAGTACAGTAAATTTTTTTTAAAGGATCGAAAATTACGAATTATTAAACATTTTCTTTCGTATCCAATAATAGAACTTTCATTGGATTAAGTTTTCAAAGACATTTTTAGTTAAATGCATTTTTTTCGTGTTTTACAAAGTTCTATTGTACAGAAATGATATTTATAGTTAAAGCCATTTAATTGCCTTTCGCATACTGGTGGGTTTATTGTAAAATATTTAAATTTGATGAAGTTATAACGTTATTCAACAAAGAGACCATAATTCTCCATGTTCATTCATTTTATACTTGTTTATTACTAATTTTCAAACAAATATAGTAATATTGTGAGTGTTATCAATAGTAGTTTAGAAAGGGACGTTTATTTATAGGAGTTTGGTAAAGGATTGATTTTAAAATATTAAAAATTGTGGGAGTTATAGCGATTAATTCAAAACAGTTTCATCAGTTTTCAATGAGAAAATATAATTTTGATTAGGTTTCTTAAAGTATTTTTACTTTAATTGCAATTTTCTCGGCTTTGGCAAGATTTTATTAGGAAATAATGATACATATGTTAAAGAGAATTTAATTGGCTATCCTACAGATGTAGATTTATTTTAAAATTGTCAAAATTTGATAGTGTTATGACGTTACAAAACAAAGAAAACACAATGTATCCTATGTTGATTGATTTTATCAATGTTTATTACTATTTCTCAACATATATAAACAAATTTTGAATGTTATCAACAGTAGTTTAAAAAGAGACGTTCATTTATGAGAGTTTGGTAAATGATTCATTTTAAAATATTAAAAATTGTGGGAGTTATAACGATTAATTCAAAACGGTTTCATCGGTTTTCCATGAGAAAAAGTAATTTTGATTAGGTTGCTTAAAGTATTTTTACTTTAATTGCAATTTTCCTGGCTTTGGCAAGATTTGATTAGGAAACAATGATACATATGTTAAAGAGAATTTAATTGGCTATTCTATAGATGTAGATTTATTTTAAAATTGTCAAAATTTGATAGTGTTATGACGTTACAAAACAAAGAAAACACAGTGCATCCTATGTTGATTCATTTTATCAATGTTTATTACTATTTCTCAACATATATAAACAAATTTTGAATGTTATCAACAGTAGTTTAGAAAGAGACGTTCATTTATAAGAGTTTGCTAAAGGATTCATTTTAAAATATTCAAAATTGTGGGAGTTATAGCGATTAATTCAAAGCGGTTTCATTAGTTTTCAATGAGAAAAAGTAATTTTGATTAGGTTTCTTAAAGTATTTTTACTTTAATTGCAATTTTCTTGGCTTTGACAAGATTTTATTAGGAAACAATGATACATATGTTAAAGAGAATTTAATTGGCTATCCTATAGATGTAGATTTATTTTAAAATTGTCAAAATTTGATAGTGTTATGACGTTACAAAACAAAGAAAACACAATGTATCCTATGTTGATTCATTTTATCAATGTTTATAACTATTTCTCAACATATATAAAAAAATTGTGAACGTTATCAATAGTAGTTTAGAAAGAGACGTTCATTTATAAGAGTTTGGTAAAGGATTCATTTTAAAATATTCAAAATTGTAGGAGTTATAGCGATTAATTCAAAACAGTTTCATCCATTTCCAATGAGAAAAAGTAATTTTGATTTGGTTTCTTAAAGTATTTTTACTTTAATTGCAATTTTCTTTGGTTTGGCAAGATTTTATTAGGAAACAATGATTCATATGTTAAAGAGAATTTAATTGGCTATCCTATAGAGGTAGATATATTTTAAAAATTTTCAAAATTTGACAGACTTATAACGTTATAAAACAAAGAAAACACATTCTATTCTATTTTCATTCAATTTATCTTTGTTTATTATTATTTTGAGCATATATAATGAAATTATGAATGTAATCAATAGTAGTTTAGAAAGAGACGTTTATTTATAAGAGTTTGGTAAAGGATTTATTTTAAAATATTAAAAATTGTGGGAGTTATAGCGATTAATTCAAAACAGTTTCATCAGTTTTTAATGAGAAAAAGTAATTTTGATTAGGTTTCTAAAAGTATTTTTACTTTAATTGCAATTATCTCGGCTTTGGCAAGGTTTTATAAAGAAACAATGATACATATCTTATAGAGAATTTAATTGGCTATCCAATAGATGTAGATATATTTTAAAATTGTCAAAATTTGATAGTGTTATGACGTTACAAAACAAAGAAAACACAATGTATCCTATGTTGATTCATTTTATCCATGTTTATTACTAATTTTCAACATATATAAAAAAATTGTGAATGTTATAATAAGAGGTATAGAAAGTGAATTTAATTGGCTTTCGTATAGAGGTAGATTTATTTTGAAATATCAAAATTTGACCGAGTTATATCGATATCAATACAAAAATGTATGTTAATTTAGTTTATCAAAGTTTATTACAATATTAAAATATATACAATAAAATTGGGAATATTATCATGAGTAAATCAGAAAGACGCATTTATTAATGACGTAGTAGAAGAAGAATCACTTAAAAATGTTTAAAATTGTTATCGCAATTTTAAAAATGAAAAACCAGCTGCAGAGCGAGAGAAACATTCTAAAAATGTCTAAAACTCACTGCTACCATGAAAATATTTACAATCTTCAAGATGTATACTGAAGATTATTTAATTGACTTTCGTATAGAGAGAGGTACATTTTGAAATATCAAATTTTGGGGGAGTTAGAATGCCCTATTTCATAAAAAAAAAACTAGAAATTTACTTCGTGAGTCTTTTTAATTCATTTTAATTCAATATGTTTCTGATATATCGACGTTTCGATCAATTAATTCAACATTATGTACGCAGGTGTTTTGTATAAATGTTGTCAACTTCGAGTTTCTTATGATAAGCATCATTAACTTGAGTTAAACTGCTTAAATTACTTTAAATTGCTTGAAACTTTCTTTAAAAAATGCTAAAAACCTGCAAAAAACACCAAAAAAACTTTCTTGAAGGACAAAAAATGGGAAATTAAAATTTTATAACATTGTATAAAACCTAAAAAAAACCTGCATAATAAATAAGGAATTATTGTAATTATGCAAAATGTGATTAACGTAATAATTTTAGGGAATACTCAAGGGAGTTAACAACAAACACGCAATGTATGAACACCTCGAATATTTAGTCAACTTTATAATTTCGAGAGATTCACTTAAAAACTTCCATGTGTATAACATGCTTGCATAACTTACGTGTTGCTAGTTTGGCGCGCTTTTTTCCCCGCGTACACGAAAATGGCTGCCACGCTGCGGATGATGAATGTGCACTTAGTAAGCACGCCTCGCGGAACATGACAATTATAAAGTGCGCGCAGTACAGCACACCGTGCCTGAAAATTGCAATTTTATGTGCGCAAAGGCCGAAAACCTAAAATTGCGAAAATTTTGTTGCGTGTCAACGCGTCGTAGCAAAATGTAGCTAAAACGCTCACCGACGAGCTTAAGCTAAGAAGTTAAAAGTTAAAAGCATTGTATACCCACACAGAGAGAGGTTGTATAACCATTAAAAGGTCTATTGTTACGTTTTACAAAGGAAGAAAGTCTTTCTTTCGGATTTTTGGTTGGAATTTTACATTTTTAGGATAATTTTGGGGCATTTTTTTGACCTTGGCGATTTTTTTTTCTTGGGAAAGCAGACCTTTTTGACGGCTTTTGTTAGTTGAAAACCAATAAAAAGTTTTTAGAAATATTGAAGGTTATTTTCGGAGTTTTACAGGCGTTCAAGTCAAGAAAACGTGATTAAGAATGGAATTTCAAGAAGTAACACTAAAATTGTTGGTTTTGTAAAAGTCGTGGAATGATTCTTTTACTTATACACGTTTACAATTTTATTATATATTCATATAAATTAGTAATAAACGATGAGAAATTGAATGAACATAGAATAAAATGTGTTTTCATTGTTTTATAACGTTACAACTTCGTCAAATTTTGATATTTTTAAATTAATCTACCACTATACGAAAGCCAATTAAATTCTCTTTGCCATATACTACATAGTTTTATAATAAATTGTTGGAATTCTACAGAAAATTGACTTTTAAACTGCAATCTTTTCTAAAAGCTAATCAAAATTCCTTATTATCATTGGAATTTGAAGAAAATTTTTACAAATTAATTGCTATAACTTTCAGAATTTTTGATATTTTAAAATAAATTTTTCACGAAAGTCTTACTAATAAATGGCTCTTTCTAACCTACTATTAATAACATTCATAACTGTATTATAAATGCTTAAAATTTAATAATAAACCATGAGAAACCGAATAAACATAGTATCAAATGTGTTTTCAGTGTGTTATAACGTTACAACTTCGTCAAATTTTGACATTTTTAAATAAATCTACCACTATACGAAAGCCAATTAAATTCTCCTTGCCATATACTACATAGTTTTATAATAAATTGTTGGAATTCTACAGAAAATTGACTTTTAAACTGCAATCTTTTCT
>JAODAC010020860.1:0-18945 GCA_027575185.1 Mimaenictus wilsoni
AAATTATTACATATTAAAATGCTACGCATTTGTACCTTCCACGTGTCGTAGTTATCGTCTTTCAATTTTTCAATGCCCTGCATTCCGGTTATCGCACTCACGTTTATTTACTTTTCAATTCAATTTAATAAACTCAAAATTATACTTTAAATTTTAAACAAATGAAACTCCTTATTAAATAAACTTAATCTGAGCTAAAACCTGGGCTCATAACCCGTTAGGTTTTGCAGTGGATCTGTGTTGAACAGGATAACTGTGTTAGTCGTTGATGCAACGTGAACTGTTTCTTTGTTCTAGTAACAACTGAAGAAGTAAACTTATTTTACGATATAAACATACAATCGGTAGAGGGCACCAATACCAGATTTACAATCGATTTATTCTAACAGCTTTTAACTTGTATTCGGAATTATTTTCAAAATAAAAAATATATATTTATGTATAAAATAAATATTTATTTGTTATAAATAATTATATAAACCCAACAAATAGTAATGTGTTGAATTAACATAGTAACAAAACAGATAAATCAACATAAATAAATAAAAATAACAATATAAATAAATTAACAAAATGAATAATTGGTCAGACTCGATTTTTTTGCTAGGCCCATCGCTTTCCGACTTATCTTATCATCCCCAGACCCGCAATAACTACTTCTCAATCTTTTGTTAATTCGTATATTATATGTGTTAATAAGAAGTTTACATGCCTTATGTTAAATGGCATGTTCTTTGAAATTAATATCTGCAAATAGTGAGAGGAAACATTAGTTACCTCACTAAATAATCGTTCAAATGCAGTGTACGGCTTAAGCAATGCATTTGCAGTATATTGCATTGGAATAATTAAAGCACGTGTCGGATTTTCTATACGTTAACAGCTAATCTCTGCATGTAACACACTCACCAATATCTAGGAGAGTGGTTATTGCAACATACCAGCTATATAATTATACCTGAGTAATGTGCATTGGCAGATATCTAGATGTTACAAATTTGAAATCTAATGTTAAATGAAGGAAGATTTACTATTGAAATGGGTATAATTAGTACCCGCAGGTCACACAGGGGATCGCAATCGTCATGCTCGCAATTACAAGCGGCGGCAACAGCGGTGGGATTATTATTTATGGCGCCACAGGCCCTTACCCGTGAAAATAAAATTCCAGGGGGTCCCGATTAAAATTACGCATCCATAAAAAGGAAATCGGTGCCTTGGAAAGTTGCTTTCGCAGCTGTTTTAATCCTTCTAGGTTTTGCACCTATTCACGGTCGCAAGGGGGGGGGGGGGAATGTCTTTGGTCGGGCTTGATAAATAGAAGAGTTTTTTAAATTTCATTTCGCTTTCACCCAAAAGAGATGGTGCGTTGTATTCCTCCGAACAACAGCACGCTTTCCGTAATATTTAGGTTTCCTAGGCAAAATATAAAAAACAATTAGGAAAGTAACAGTACCACGACAATTAATTTGTACTTACATTTTGTCTACAATTGTGCCCGTTATTTAATCACTATTTATAAATATCCATATTACATCACAAAAAATCACAGCCGTTACTTATTTTTTACATTCTACTTTTAAGGTCAGGATTATAAATTTGTACATGAGAAAAAGTGCATTTTTTGTCTTTGTCGTGTGCATTGGTTTGCCCACTAGCTCCTCCTAGTGTGAAGTGAGTGGAACCTGATACAAGCTTAAGCCAATCTTGGCAATATGAGATATAGCATGGCTGCAATTGTCCGAGCCTATTTGCAGCGCAAGTGCAAGTGATGCCATTTTTGCTACATGATTACTTTCTCCAAATTTCGAGTGTTCTGCAACCGAGGAAGTTCAAACTACACGTCCCTGGTATATAAACTATAATCTGTGCGTCTCTGCTTCCAGTTTTAAACATGTAGCCCCTTAGCACGGGTGGATTTCGATGTACAGTGCCATGTTGCATCGGTAGGAAACCGATGCAACATGGCATTGTTTGCAAATTCCATTTCCGCCCTGATTAGTGGGAGGACACCGACTTAGGGTTGAGATTGAAACTTGCTGCTGTGCCGAACATGAATCTGGGCAATTGGTTAAAATGCTTATAGCAAGTTCTTGTTTAATACACGTTTAAATTGTAGTGGAAAACCCAACTGAAGTTCCAATGACTTCAACTATTGTCTCCCCAGTAGCCATGAGAATCTTTTTGGTAGTATTTTTAATTATTAAAATTTTAGATGGCGTTCTAAGGCGCCCCAGTCGAGCTTGTCACCAAAGCGTAAAGCACTTTGCACGCAGGTCCACATTAAAGAAGTAGGTTATGTATCATAGACTAACCATATCTAGACCTCCCACTCTAGCGGGTTTGGTTCCAAATTTACTAGCGCCACTACCCAATCGACCGCCGCCTGAACTAGTTCGCCAAACAATTTTTGATATATATGACAAACTACAGTTAAAATTCATTGAACAGAACTAGTAACTGTAATCGGGACGGGTGAATAAAACAAAATAATCGAAATAACAAAATTTATACAATATCACAGAAAAAAACATAAGTAACAGAAACATTATACTAAATTACCCATTTTCTCCGCCTAGATTCGCATTCTTAAAGCTTTCATATAAATTGGATCTTTCACTCTTTTCAATCTTTCATGATTCCCTTTCATTCATCATCTATTCACATTTGCGCAATAATTATGTATAAACACTTTCAGAAAACACTTTTAAAAACATTTGATGTTGGGTCAGAGCACCCACGCAAATTAATGTGTTGCTCGCAGAATGATTGCAAAATCTCCCCATAATGTTTTTTGGCAATGCCAAACTGCACACTTGAAACCCATATTTATAAAGTAATCAAAAGAACGCAATGAAAAGGAATGCACAATGGTCGCAAAACGCACGAATCGCTAGCGATAAAATGGCGACAAGCAAGAAAGTGCCACGCCGTGCTGCACGCTTGTAAAGATTTTTCGAGGTTACTTTGATTACCAATGTTCGATTAAAATCGGGTATACTCGTAAATACGTTTTAATATACCACTAGCGCCATGCAACGTTTGTTGCTTGAACTACCGGTGTTGCCAAAGCGAGAACTCCCCTTCCACCAAGAGTTGGACTACCCTGTTATGTATCAACTTAAACTGACGATCAGAACTTGTAAACTCAATTCTTTGAAATATGTACAAAAAGCGACCCCTGGTGTAGCCTCCAATTCTGTTTGCTCAATCGGGTGCGTACGTTTTCCGAATATACACGACCAAATTCAAATTTTCAAATGCCACGCAGGTTTACATATGTGTACATTAAAATACTAATTAGATAAATTCAATATATTTATTTTTTTACAATTTATTTATAATTAATTACAGTCAAATCAAACAATATAATTATAACCTCTACGCTGCACCATTCCCAATATCCTCGAGCACGACGACTCCGTCCATCTTGGAGCTAAAGCTAAGACTTGGCTTGATGTACATCTCGCCCCACATTAGGACAGAATGTCGATCAAGCGGGCTCATCTTCACAACGGCGGATCGTAGAGAATCCAATAGCACCTTGTTAATGCCGGGTCCAATCGACACCTGACTTAACTCTCGCAAGATTATTGGCTTTGATGGCAATGCCAATGACCGCCTCAGTACATTATACAGCTTTGGCGACGTCTTCATTAGCATCATGAAGTCCAATTTTTCTTGGGAAGAGTAACGTCGACCACGGGGATTCCTTTTCCTGGTGCAACTGGGTTACAATCAGCTTCAATGTCGGCACATTGACTAAGGGCGAAACGAGTTCCAAAATGCCATCAGGTGTGCTAGTCCGATGTAGCTGCTGCTTCAATCGTCGCTTAGATTTCCGAAAAACAAGATTGTTCCGGTGCAACCGACGTATCTGCGTGTAAAGTGCTTTACGCTTTGGTGACAAGTCTCGTTTGGGGCGCCTCAGAACGTTATCGACAGCTTCACAACCAGCGTCATCTAAAATGTTAATAATTAAAAATACTACCAAAAAGATTATTCTCTTATACTCGACACTTCCTCTCCTAATACAGATGCAAGAAAGCAAGATGCTACTGAGGACACAACAGTTGAAGTCATCGAAACTTCATTTGGGTTTTCCACTACAATTTAAACGTGCAAAAACTTGCTATAAGCAATTTAACGAATTACCCAGATTCATGTTCGGTACAGCAGTAAGTTTCAATCTCAACCCTGAGTCGGTATCCTCCCACTGATCAGGGCGGAAATGAAATTTGCAAACTCGATAGTTTGCCCGGACACAATCTTTTGATACATTTTCAAGCAGTGGGTTCTTGACTGCTGCTAACCATGCATTAAAAAGCTACAAAATAAAAATTATAGAAAACAAATATAATGTTTATCAATTCACTACATCAACGCCGTAACGGAACCCAGGAAACCGATGTATACATATTGTGAATTCGCTGGTATTGTTGCATCATGACACTACATCGAAATCCATCCATTCTAAGAGGATACATGCTTAAAACTGGAAGCAGAGATGCACAGATTATAGTTTATATACGTAGAGACGTGTAGTTTGAACTTACTCGGTTGTAGAACACTCGAAATTTGGAGAAAGTAAACAATCATGTAGCAATACTTGCACCACTTGCACTTACGTGGCAAATAAGCTCGGTCAATTGCAGCACTGCGAATATTAAAACGGTTAAAACCAAAAGCGGTGCCGTAATTGCATTGGAATTTTTACGAAACACTAGCGACCTCTGGTGCTGCCTCCAGTTTTGTTTGCTCCTCACATATGAGTAAAGGGAGCATGCTGACGACATTACTGACTGTAGAACGGCAAAAGTTGAGTGAACATTCAAATAATAACCTGACATTAAATTTTAAAACATGATTTATTTGAAAATTCAAAGAGAGGAGTAGCAGAAGCTAGCAGAAAATTTAAATTTAATGGAGGAGAAAACCCTTGAGTCAATAAATTATTATACAAAATATTTTGGTTAATTCTATTAGAGTTACATCCAAATAAATAATGATTTAAATTTCCAATTTCCCCACAGTCACACAGATTTAAATTCGATGTTATATTTGAACTATATGTAATACTGCATTAAATGACACGTAACCTAGGCAAACCTAGATACATCAATTTATGTGATCTGTTAAGCCATTTAGGATTTGATTTCAAATCTTCTATTGCGTAGTACTGTTGGTGTTTTCACAAAATATTTACCATTGACCTTATATCATTATGAGAAAGTGAACTTGCAAATTTTGATTTTTTGTAAAGATGTAAATTGTCAATTGTTATGGTAACATTTAACCTTCATATAATAATGCGCTGTGATAATGCGGCTTGGACAAAGTTAGCATTATCATAGTGATAATTACTTCCTGCGACAGGCCATCCAAGCAAATCGCCATGCAAATGTAAATATTTCGCATAGAATTTCTATTGAAATGATTCAAATCTCCTTGTGACAGAAGTAGGTTAAGTTCATGGCCTCTTCCTACAGCTGGATCAGCTGCTTTGGGTCCGCGCCCCCCAATCACCACATGCTCAGGACAAGAACAAAGTGAAGTCGAGTACAAATACCGCAGAGTCGCTGGCCGTACGGAATAAATACGTGTCAGTGCTTCATCAGCGCCGATAATAATTCATTAAATATACCGGCACGTACGTACAATTGTGGGACTTATCACCTTAGCCCGTCGGCTTCTGCCAACAGGACACCGCATATGCATTACGCTAATTAAGTAGCGTTCAACGCTTCGATTTGTTCGACTTGCCCCGTTCCACGCGCAATGAGGTTAAATAAATACGCCAGCTGCAGGCCATCTAAATAATACATTGACCGACGTGGGAAGGAGTACTTGGCGCGTCGTGGTAGGATAAACGGAGGAGAAATTTCCACCGGTCGACCACGCCATCAAGTTTCTACACGTCAGCCGGTCTGCTAGTTTCACTCGAACGTCCGGACTAGTAGTACACGCGTTGTTGTGTCGCATAGAACTTGGAAAAGTTCAGAAGTGTTCGTGACACGTGCTTATATAATTTTTTTTTCGAAGATTTTAAAAACAATTATGGGTTCTTGGCCGGACAACGTGGGCATCGTCGCCATGGAGTTGATCTTCCCGTCGATGTACGTCGACCAGACGGAGTTGGAGAGCTACGATGGTGTGTCTGCTGGCAAATACACCGTCGGTTTGGGTCAGGATCGTATGGGTTTCTGCTCGGACCGCGAGGATATCAACTCTCTCTGCCTGACAGTTGTCCAGCGGCTGATGGAACGACACAATATCAAATATACAGAAATTGGTAGGTTGGAGGTTGGGACCGAAACGATTGTGGATAAGTCCAAGTCTGTGAAAACTGTGCTGATGCAGCTGTTTGAGCCACACGGCGTGACTGACATTGAAGGTATTGATACGACAAATGCTTGTTACGGTGGAACGGCAGCTCTATTTAATGCCATCTCCTGGGTGGAGTCTTCTGCATGGAATGGCAGGTACGCTCTAGTGATAACCGCAGATATAGCTGTTTATGCCCAAGGGTCGGCCAGACCAACTGGTGGCGCCGGTGCTGTGGCGATGTTAATTGGGCCAAACGCACCTTTAATCTTCGATAGAGGTGTTAGGGGAACGTACATGAGGCACGCTTATGATTTCTATAAACCCGACCTAGCCTCGGAGTACCCTCTGGTCGATGGTAAGTTATCGATTCAGTGCTATTTGAGCGCTTTAGATAACTGCTATCAATTGTATTGTAAACGCGCTGAAGCAGCCGGTAAAATGGCAGTGAATCTGAACACTTTCGACGCGATCGTCTTCCATTCGCCGTATTGCAAGTTGGTACAGAAATCCGTTGGCCGACTTGCATTCAACGACTACAAACGCACTCCAGATGCCTTCACCGGAATGGAACGTTTCCGTGATAGTCAGCTAGAGGATACGTATTTCGATCGGGACGTGGAGAAGGCGTTTATGGTGAGCAGTCAGGAGGTGTTCGACGCGAAGACAAAACCCTCGCTTCTGGTAGCAAATCAGGTGGGCAACATGTACACGGCGTCGTTGTACGGAGGTCTTTTGTCATTGTTAGTCAGCAAGGATGCCAATCAGTTAGCTGGGAACAAAATTGGGCTATTTTCCTACGGGTCTGGGTTAGCGTCAACGATGTTCTCGATCACAGTATCGCAGGACGCCAGTGAAAATTCGGCCCTCTATAAACTAGTCAGTAAGCTCAGCCACATCAAACCTATGCTGGCTCAGCGAAAATGCGTTTCTCCCGAGAAATTCACCGCCATGCTTAGCCTACGTGAAAAGAACGGACATAAAGCACCTTTTGAACCCGAAGGCGACGTCGATAATCTCTTCCCGGGGACGTACTACCTCACCAGAGTGGATGACATGCATCGTCGGTACTATGGACGAATTCCTGCAGCTTTAAACGGATCAGCTTAACATTACGATTGCTTTTTGTTGTCTTAGGCACCACAAGCAAATGTAAAGTACTATCTTCTATTTGAAATTATCAATACTTTGTATTTTAATTTCTCGCATAAAATGGAAAAATAATTGAATGCGATTTGGATCGCGTTGTATGTGTACATTTCTAAGTATTACAAATTAACCAAAGTATTGAAAATTTCCTTCAACTTTCAAGATTTTAAAAATACAATTACGAACTATTTAATTGACCATAAAGCGGTTTAAGCTAGATTAGTTGTAATCGAATGATTAGAGAGATTAACGGATGACAATTTTAAACAATTTGTACACACGTAAGAGACAAAGAAACCAAAAACTCAACAATCAAATCGTAGTCGCTTGTACGTCTTTTACAGTTCGATGACGACAACGAATTACTTATGAACTTTCAATGCGCGAGTGTGGTAAACAACAGCTCAATATCTTTTGTACTATTAGTTTGTAAGGTACTTATCAAACTGTGAACCCGCGCGCGATCATTACACATGCAATCGAATGGTCATTGCCCGCCGAAACTTGAGATACGAATTACATTTCCATACGCTTTCAACTTGTTTAGTGTCTTCGTACAGCTAGGAACGATGATTACAAAAGGCATCAGGTTTGCGTGGCATATGTTGTATATTAGTAGAGATATTTCAATGAGTCAATTAACAAATTGTACGCACTTATGGAACTAATTGACTGTAGATATGTGCTCATCACTTGTTTGGTAGGCTAGCATTGTATATTTGCCGAAAGAAATCCCCAACATCCAAACTGAAATATAATGCTAACGACATAGAAATTATCGTTCCGAAGTTCAGACAAATAATTATATTTTACCGACGATTGCATGCAATGTTGTAATCGAAAATATGTCGAATATTATTATTTTACAATTTTTTCAAGTTTTGATTTTACTTCAATTATTTGTACGTTAAGATACTTATGCAGATATCTTGACATCACTATAGTAATTTCGCAATTTATAGTGAAATTTTAGTGAATTATCGTTGATTGTGTTGTAATATGGTTATATTGGTAAAGATGCCCCGGTGTTGCATGTAGCTAGAAACTATGTACGCAGCAATGTGTTTCATTGCTTCAAGGTTGGCAATATTATAATATGCCTTTCAAATGGTATTTGTTTTTAATGTTTGTAATTTACGTCTTGTGCCAGGCGCTCGGATATTTTATAAGCTACGTGAATGGAAAATTGAAAATTCTTTAAAGAAGAATAAAGAAATTTATTAACTTGTTATACATAAAGTGTCTGTTTTATATATACATATCCTTTATTATACCATTTTTATATTTAGGTGAACCCATACTACATAGTTATATATATTATATTTTACAATGTTAGATTACATTCGATGTACATTTTTCCTTGCGACACAATTTAAAAAGTACAAAGCATTCAATTTTTACATTCAATGGTTCTGCTTGAAGGGTTGTTATTCCGCAATTCTAGGTGGTCATTTATTATCCTTCTTTTACGCACCAACTATAAGATTTTAGGTGTCCTTAGATTGATGGCCGTGCCCAATTTTCCATTTACAAATTGTTAGTATAAATCGCCCTTTTTGTATAAATCGCTTCCAGTGCATTTAGGTTAAAGTCTTACCCACTCTTTGCCAGTGAAACAAATATCTGCTCCACAGATGATGCTCTGCTCGCTGACGGAATGGCCAAGTCGTAATTCTTAATAACAGATAACAGCATTGCGCATGTTTGTGATATTCAAAACCTAATAAGCAAATGAAACTTTGCTTTGAGGGCACTTACTTTACATTGACAATGAGTTTCAGATCAGAAAGAACACTAGGTAATGGGTGAAATTCAGTAATATGTAGTAGTTGGGACTTTTTTTACAAAGTATCGATACTTTTTGTTATCGATACTTTTGAAACTTCGATACTTTCGATACACATGTATCGAAGAAAAGTATCGATACTTATTGGTATCGAAAATACACATTGGCTCCATCTGTTAATGTGTTTTCAAATTATCTTTTACTCCTTACAGTTATATTCCAGTATATTATCATCCCAATGTATCTGATGTTACGTCAAGCCGCTAAATAGGCGCCAACGTATTTTAAATGCATACGTTTGTTAATTTAAAAATGTCCGTTTTGTGATCCAATTTCTCTGTTTTTTATTTGATAAATATCAAATACCGTCATAATTGGGGGTTGTGATCAACAGATGGCCTAAGTGTAGGGGCATGTCAACAAATATCGAAAATGACTAATTCGATACTATCGATAAGTATCGAAAATTAAAGTAATGATAAAAGTCAATAAGTATCGACACGTGGTATCGATACTTATCGATACCGATACTTTTTTTGTCATCCCTACACATATGTCACTCATCTTCAATGAAGATCCGGCTTGGGTTCTTTTAAAAACGAGCCGGAACATTATAGAAACACCGCGGAACACGGCAGAACTTGTTAAAAACACGACGTCTGGTCGCCATAAATTAAAAAGAACTCCAATTATTCGGAATAGATTGCAAAAGCTGGAAAGGTGATCAGTACTGATAGTCTGCTGAATAGTCTGCTCGTGGAAAGCTGTGAACCGTTTGCGTTCCCTGACTTTATCAGCTGAAGACGTGGGTGGTCTACCATAAGATTTATTAACAATGTAGGGATTGTTGCTTAATAAGCAGATGGGGCAGAACAATAGATTTGATGTACGTACGTCGCGAACGGGTTAGTTCCACAAAGTCCACATTATTAATAATACATTTTATGCATAATTTAACTTGTTATTGTCACTGTACTTTTACAAAATGATCATACTAATATTTTATATAACTAATATTTTATGCTACTAGGCATAAAACCATTTGATATTTACAGCGCGTTGAATATGTTCCTTGTTCTATTTTTACCATAATTTATTTAGATAGGCATTTACGTAACTACCTGTCGATTCCATAATTTATTACATTCTGAATATTGAACAGTACCCTGCGAATAGTTTTGCCAATGCTCAAACCTCTACATTTCGCAAATATAAACAAATTCCACATGCAAGTTTGCGCGTGGTTAAATATACCATTTTCAGGATGTTTAGAACTGTTTTGATTTCATTTCCAGGGAATTCATGCTCGGCCAACATCAAGGTTAAATAATTATTTAAAACATTGAAAATGAGGTTTATAGTCTCATTTATGACATATGATTACACGTGATTAGTTCGATGTTCAAAGTACACCAGTTAACGACTTCATCGTTTCAAAGTGCATTAAATGTCTGGTGACGGATGTCTGATTTTAATGGTATTGATATAATAATGCTTTGTTTATAATTGAAATAATACAGTGTAATCATTTTATTTTCATAAGCTATCCCTAGGTATAAATCAAATGTAGGATTATTTTCTTCCATTAATTTTATGTAACACTCTGTAGGCATTGAACTTGACATAGATTCTTTAGGAACTTAGGATCTTTAAGAACAGGTTGCAGTTGAAGCAGAAGAATTCAAATCATTGGAAGGAAAGGTGCTTGAACTTTATTTAAAGTGGTCACGTACTTTCCTCCTTCAAAACTGCCCATCACTATGATAATTTCAGAGATTATATACAAATTTAATAGACGAAACTCTTACCATTTCTTTTTAAATTACATCTACTTCGATTTCTGAGGTCCGAGCAAACCTGAAAATAACCATGATTTTGTAAATAAAAAGAGAAACAAATTAAACCTTTTATTATAATAATGAATATGTACTTAAGTAATTGTGCTACTATTATGAACAAAAAAGACTGAAATTAAATATAATAACAAGCTACAATAATACATATAGCTATAATTAGAGCAATAAAGATAATGATGTTATGAAAAGAAAAACTATTCAAACGTACCTTGGAGTCAACTTCAGCAATATTCCACCTGCAAACAAGAAAATATGTCTACAGCAAAGATTTCAACATATTTGCAATTGCAATGCAATCGGTGTTTGTACACTTATTATTAAATCTATCTAGCAATCACTATTGCGTTTAATGCTTTTAATTGCTATTAATTAAAACAGTTTTAATTCGTTTGGGTGATTAAGCAAGTAAACACCCAAACTTGCCCAGACAAGACTTTTTTTACTGGCACATATTATAGTTAATTAAGGACCTCATTTTTGCCAACCTGTCGATTTTTTAGTAATTCATTTATTGTGCGTATTATTCGTGTGACTATTAAATTTTGCGTGGTGATGTGGCACTGTTGCCCAGTATAATTAAATTGTACAGTAGAAAGTGAAATTGGAAAGTATGAACGAAGCGGCAACTTTCGTCTAGTACAAGTTCATGGATTGCATCTTCTCCACACCACGGATTCCAGCTGTAATGTGTAATCAATTTCACTTTTTCGTCGCACTCGCGGTTATATCGGATACGACGCAGCGTTTGAGAATTCTGACTCAATAGCAATAAATAATTACGTACGTGACACGTACGTAAATGCAAATATTAGCCATCAGCTTGGTGGGATGTGAAAATGTGCAAGCAAAGATTCCTTTCGCATTATTTACATTGGATCCTAATTATTCTCAACGTGGTTTCATTGCAAATTACGATAAAAGAAACAATGTATAGTGAAACCTGCCGTATACGGAATGTTACGGGACGAATCATTTTTTCGTTGTTGATAGCTTTTTCCGTTGATGCATCGCATACACCTGAAATATGGTGGGGTGGGGTGGGGTGTACAATAGCAAAAAATATTTTTATTACTACGCGTTGCAAAAAAATCGACAAAAACAAAGGCAGGTTTGCAGTACCAAATGAAATGTGTTAACGGGGAGTCAAGGGAAAACCGCAGACGGGGACCATAAGTTGGCTTCCAGAAATCTGATTAAGTTTCGTAATTATATGCAAGAGTCGGCAATGCTTTTGGTTGTTAGGGCGTTTAGGCAATTTAAAAGTGTCCGCGAAAGGGTGTCATATCTGAGCAAAAGTGAGACACTTAAAATTTAAAAAATACCTGTTGGTGGAATACGTAGAGAAATGGATCCATTGGAAGGAATTTCAAAATCTGGACGCTCATCAAACACATTCTGTAATAAAACAAGAATCGTTATTACACTGTTTTCAAACATTGTATAAGTTAATGAACCAAAAATTTCTTTCAACACCATGATTATTTCATGTAATATCAGTTTTGAAACTTTCACCAATTATGCATCCTCATTTTGAATTCCAAACTGTCGACGCGTCTCCATAAAAATATCATGTTTGGTTCGACTCATGTAAATCATGAGACGAGCCTAGACATGACCAACACTTTTTAGTCGTTATATATGTGATTGCTAACAATAAACTGTGTACTAAGTCAAGAAAATAATTTAGACCGATTTTTACACTGGAAAATAAATTCATAAAATTAATTTTTACCGCTTACAGAAGGAACTACAAAAAATGTTTCCAACAAATCTTACCTACTTTTAGTCGTACAATTCGAATCGGTATTAAAAAATAGGGGTACCCATTTAAAATTTAAAAGTTACCTCCACCCCACCCACTGGGGGTGGGGATGGGGGGCTGAGTATAGGATCATATTTCCCCCATGGAATGGTTACTTTTTGATTACCTACAATTTTTTCGTAGAGGGCCTATTTCTCGAGATATTTAAAGTTTTCACGCTCAAAAACTCACCCGGTACTATAACGATACTGGAAATCGAACCCGGGACCTCTGCGTTACAACGCTAATGCGTATCCATTACGCTACGTTGCAATGTAATTATTGCTATATTACAAAATAATTCATCAATATTAGAAGAAGAATATTTGAGCTACCCAGGCCTGGATTCGATTTTTTATATAAACATAAAAAATAAATTAAAGTATATTAAAAAATCTTCATGGTAAATGTGTAAATTTATGTCCCTAAATATTTTAATTCCTTCAAACATGTCTCTAGATGTTTCAATTTCTTCGTCGCTGATTAAAGAAACTTATTGACAAAATTGTAAAAAAAGACGAATGTGACTACTCTTTTAATTCTGGAAATGTATCAACTACTCCTACATTTAAATGTTGGCTTGAATTTAAATGTTTTGTTGTATGTATGCACCAAAAGGCGGCTTTGACGAACTCTGTAGAGGGTAGAAACAAACATGTTGTATAGTAGTGAACGATACTCATGTATAAGAGGCTATTAGTGCACTTGCCGCCAGCTGGTGCGCAAAATCGCCGTTTCCACCCTTGTATCGTTAAATACTACAGTACCTTCGTTAATTTTTGACAGGGCTTCATTTTTATCAATTTTGTTATCTTCTATTTAGTCTTTTATCAAGAACCCTCATTGGAAAATTTAATTGACACAAATATGTGACTGATTTTTTGCCGAGCATCGATTGCTATGGCCATCAGATCTAGACAATTCATTTTCAATGGAATTACCCATTGCCATTAGAGACAAGTACTATTTATTAGAAGCAGCATTCATATTGCTCTACATCTGCAGGGGTTCCGTTGCAGACGCCCATGAACAGAGGCTTCGAGTTTTTCGAGTTGAACCATTGACGAAATCCAAATTAAAAACACTGGAAAGTTCGCCATTTCTTCAGATTTACAGTAAAGAAAAGAAAGTTTTAGAAATAACATTTAATATAATTCTTTTAAAGCATTAATAGTACTGCAATTAATCTAATAATATTAATTATGAATGCTTAATAGAGCAGATCTATTAATCCAATTAAAATTAGTTTTATATTCACAACAATTTATGATAATAATGGGACGTAAACAAATTGTTCTTTCACTCACCTGAACATAATATCCGTGTGGTGCGTGCAAACCGATGTCCCTTAATGGGAAATCAACTTTATATGCGAAACCATCCGTTCTATTGCTGACAATGCCAACTGCGTAAGAAGCATGTCCACTAATATTTGGCATGATTATTTTTGTCCAAACAGCAACTTTCTTTTTCTGAAAAAATAAACATAACAAATATATGAATCCGTGATGTACTAGCTAGGCAACCAGTTAATGAAGTGAATGCAGCTAGTATTATTGGAAGTAGATTAATGAAACCTGCCGTATACGGAAAGTCTCGGGACCAACTCAGGACCAAGGCAGGATTCCGTATACTAAAGGATTCACTGTATAATGTGACGATATTTTAACAAAGAATAATCCAGAACATTGGGAATGGGGCGAAATGTTGTAGGTTGCGATGAAGGGGTATAAACAAGTATTTATCAATACCGGTGATAAGTATCGATACTTTCGTTTAGTAAGTATTGATACCAAATAGGTGGGTCCCCTTGGGAAAGGTGGCAAAACGACTCACGTTTTAACAGTGTTAGCTCCTCGCCCCGGGCCATTATTAAAATATGCCGATTTTCTTGTAAGAAACCTCCGCTTTTACTTTACCCAAATCTTATTTAAAAAAAGCGCGAAATGTGGTAGATAATTAACAACAATTACTTACAACTAATATTTGTCGACCAACTTTACCAAGGTAATCTTGATTGATCGCAATTGCATTCCGATTGAGTAAAATATTCTTGAATTCATTCTCAATACTGCGTAAATCATTCGACATAATCAAAGGTGCACTCATGATAGACCAAATGGTCATTTGAGCTTTTGCTTGGGCTACGGTCAAGCCATAGTTACCAATAATTAGCTGAAATTTGACGTTATTGACTACAAACTATATCTTACAAGTTTGTACTTTCTCAAATATATTTATAATTAGAAAGGAAGGTTTTATTACCATATCGGGATCATTCCAATGTCCTGGACCTGAAAATGGCATAATTCTGTCTTGATTTTTGACAAACCAAGTTACAATTGAAGAGACACTCTCCCAAGAATCATCAATATCATCCCAATTACGCCATAAGTTACATGTTTTTCTCAGTGCATGGTAATTAGGCTAAAATTATGGAAAATTACTTTTTGTAATTGGGAAGTAAACTTGATTATTACTCTGATATTTAAGGGTTCCTGATAGGCAGGCCAGCTACAAGAATATACCATAGGACGTCCTGTTTCATTCATATAACGACCATATTCCGCATATCCTTAAAAGTCCATTTATAAAACATAATTATCTATGATTATGTTTTGCAGATGTTACCTTTTTCCATGGTAGTTTGATTAGCATAACATCCATCCAATTTGATATAATCTACACCCCACTCAGCAAAAGTGTTCACATCCAACTCCATATGATCAATGCTGCCAGGATATCCACCACATGTTAGAGTTCCATAATCTCCATAGAGACCAAATTTTAATCCTTTAGAATGTACCTGAATGAAATGGCAGTAAAGGCATACTTTATTAACAAATGTACAATATTTTTCAAGTCAAAGTTTCTCTAATAGAGTCGTGTCAAATACTTTTAAAAATGCCCCTGGATTCTGGAATTTGAACACTACTACTCAAATACATGCGGTTTTCTTACATAATCAGCAAGTGCCTTGATACCGTTGGGAAATCTTTGCGGGTCTGGTACCAATTTTCCATTCCGTGCACGTTCTTTGGCCGACCAGCAATCGTCCACAATTATGTATTCGTAACCAGCAGCGAGATATCCTTCAGAGACCATTAGATCCGCCATGTTACGAAATAAATGTTCACTATATAAATACATTTGAAAAGCATATTTTTATTATAATAATGTACAACTAAATATTTGAATGCTATTTTGTTTTACCTAACACATTCATCCGGATATGTATCGCAATCTACAACACATCTAAATCTCTGCCAATGCATCCACCCCATTGGTGGCGTATCCGCAAGACCATTATCCAAACCATTACTCAACCGAATTAAAGATAATACTATTAAGAATATGGTATTTACGCGAATCTAAAAGTATATAATTGTAAGCACGCATTTTAACTATTCCTTTAAAGGCGATTCGTTGTTTGGTTACCATTTTAGAGTGTCAATTGCAATGCACAAAGTTACAATCACTAAAGCATGAAATACAAGATAACAATATCATCAACACAACATTTAATAGATCGTCACACTGGTGCACTATGTACTGCGAGTGACTTCGGCTGACTGAATGACAACATGAATTCAAATCAACATTCAACTCATTGACATTATAAAATCCCCTGCTATGTCCTCAATGTTTTTATTTGTATCTGTACTTATTTGTAACTATAAAAAAGAGTCGAACAGTTAGAACCTATTAGTAATATGACCATTAAGCATAATTTAATAGAATACACGTGCTATTTCCTATTTCTTCGTCATCCTATCGCAAATTAATGTCTACATCATTAACATAATCCGTTAGATGCTTCATTGATTTAGATCTTATCTTACTTCTAACTGTTCAAATGCTAAAGTTTGGCATGGATCGCTACCGTACTCTGCTTCCAGATGAGAAATGATTTGCATTGATATTCAGCATGATAAAAGGGCACACAAAAGTTTGAAAGTAAAATATAACAAAGGGAGGAGAAAATGATGAGGCTGGGTCATATCTATAAGACATGGTGCCAGATGGTTGTGCAAAAAATTTACTCCTTTGGATTGATGATTTTGTTCTCTTTTGACGTGAAAACTTCGGTGCGGTGGTGAGTTGTGTCAGGGAGTTGCTGGTGGTGTTGGGGAGGCGGCGTCTTCTACTTCTGATGATATGCTGGTACTGTCAGCACCTCGTGCGGCAGAGAATCGTGTGACGAGCCTTCGGAAACGTTGTCGAAGTCTTTTATAGGTGTAGGTGTCCTGCTGAGTGGATTTAGTGACTTGTTTTCGATGTACAAATAATATAACTATCTCTTTTTAACTACATTCGTTAGACAAGGGTAGGCGTAGAAGCCCGAAGCCGAAGTCGGCGGTGTGAACGGCACTTAATTCCCTGGTTAAGAAAGATAAAGACCTCGAGGAGGCTTTAGAGAAAGAATTATAGAATAAGTAAGATAGAGAGAAAGAGCGCTAGGATCGAAGAGAAAATATATACCTGCGTCTGGAAGATGTGCAGAGTTGATTTTGTTTTGTTTGATTTACCGAGCATTGACTGCTATGGTCATTAGCTCTATTCAATTCTTATTCAATGTAATTAGTCATATTAGAGGCTAATACTATTGATAAGAAGAAAAATTCACTTTACTATGCATCCCCACCGAGAATCGAACCCGGGACCTCGTGGGTCATCAACCATACCACTTCGCCACTTGGCTGGGCTATTGATATTTAGAGAATAGACAGTGGAAAAAAATAGAAGAAATACAAAAATTTACGCAAGCTAAAGTGTGGCATGAACTGCCACATATGTATTAAACAATTTTAAATGTTTCTTTAGTAGGGGTCATTTTAAGAATCGTTCTGTTCTACACGAACTCCCGCTTGGTGCTATTGAAACCGCTTCACTGTCTCCACTTGGGGAACAAGTCGATTCTGAATTAAACTTTTCCATAAACTCTGCATACACTTCTTGTTTGCTTACTTTATTTGCTGACGCGCCTCTTGTACTGCGGCCTGTGCAGATCTATTCTACGCCTGAGTAAGTTTAGCTGGAGCATTAGGTTTAGTACGACCAGTAATGCCGGCACACTTCAATTGTAAACAGGTCAGTCACGGGGGTAGTGCCCTAAGTACACTCCAACTACAGTTCGTATTAGACATGTTAGGCGATGATGAAATATCGATATTTGTCGAAATCGATATTTCCAATTTTCCGATATATCGATATCGAAATATCGTCTTGGAAATATCGATGTTATCAAGACCTATCAAATCGAAATTCCTCAGGAGCGCCATCTGTATATGGGTTTAAGGACTAATTGCAGTTCACAACAATCGCATTCATCATAAATTCACATGGAATCTGGAACTGATACACCGGCTACAGCAGTGTTCCTAACCTGTGACCATGATTTTTTGTTATTGTTAATCTTATGATATCGACGAAAATCGATATTTATCGGTATTTCCACCAAATATAATAATTGATATAATACATAAAAGTAGTAGTATTATAATTGCAATGCTAGCAAAAACTCGATGTTGAACTTAACCCCGTGCCCATTTACTTCAGAGTGAGTTAGAAAAAAGTGTAGGTGCACATCGAGCCAATCGTAAAAATGACCGGCATTGCCCGTGGTTTGTGGCGTCGCGACACTCGCGGTTTCAAATTTGCCACAGCGCTACAAGCCGTGACGCGCGCCCTCTCAGCCCTCGAAGTTTATGAGTCATTTTTAATATTGCCTCGTATATAAGTGGGAGAGTAGTCAGCGGTACCCACGAATCTACGTATATCGTGCGACGAAATGGGCTCGTCAAAGTAGGGAAACGGTTAATCTTATGATTCCAATAAATATCAATGGATTAAGAATTATTATATAGAATCTAAAATGTGGTCTTAAAAAGAAAAAATACCAAATTTGAACTTCTCATAATACTTCACATAAGGCGGTTACGTCAATGACATATCAAAACGATATTAAAAATTTCGATATCGATATATTGATATTATGGAAAATGAAATTATCGATAAATATCCGATAT
>JAODAC010020871.1:0-18940 GCA_027575185.1 Mimaenictus wilsoni
TAAGTTTACCGTGCATCGACTACTATAGTCATTAGCTCTATTCAATTCTTGTTCAATGTAATTAGTCATATTAGAGCCTAATACTATTGATAAGAAGAAGAATTCACTTTACTATGCATTCCCACTGAGAATCGAACCCGGGACCTCGTGGTCAGTAACCATAGACCTGACCACTGCGCTTATTAAGTATAAAAAAGAAATTTCGTTCTTTTACTTCTTATAGAAACGTGATTACTTGCAATTGACTGTGTAAAATCTATTAAGCGAATGAGAAACTAAGCAACTTTGTCTCTTAAGTCTCTTTTATCGACACTATGAGTACAAATATGATCATTTTTGATGTTCTTCACAGTTGTTCTCACAGGAATCCGTATTTTGTATGGTGGGTCAAAATCAACAACAATTGAAATATAAAGGGGCATTTTGGGAACTAATATTTTCGTCAACGAACAGATTGCAGGAGTAGATATGTTGACGACCGCTATTTTTTCCCTTAGATGATTCGTTGCTCTACTACTTTTACTACTTACTACTTGTTAATCAGCTATAAAGTCAGAGCTTTAACGTTTTTTATTTGTTTGGGCTTAGCGTGTTTGTACTTTTTTAATGCGAAACTGGCAATGCAATGCCAATGACAAACGCAACTGTTCGTTTATTACTGCAATAATACGTTAATAGTGGAAGCATAAACATGCTTTTGTTGTTCTTATCATCATATTACTGAAACATGAAATTGGCAGCATTCCAAGCATGTTTATTGTTTAGGCAAATATTTGTGATTTCGAAATTGATCACTAGTGCAATTTAAAAATAACACGTTACCCAAATTTTCCACCATTTCAGGAAAAATAACAAACGCCATAAATGTTTATCAGACGTTTGAAACGAATGAGACTCATTAAATGTTTTAAAACCAATTTAGCAATCCGAACTGTTGGCGTTTAAAACCCACCGCAAAAAACTTTCAACAAAACGCCAAAACTGTTATTACTCAAAGTTGTAAATTATTATTCACCTAGATGTCCCAACGCCGAACGCGAACATATCAAGATTGATTTATTGGTATTTATAGCTAGGTGACACCCGCCAATAATCGTATGTAGATTACTCACACTTCTATAGCTCATTTGACCGCTATTTGCATACTGGAACGACTGGAAACTCACTGAACGTGCCGCGACCTTTTTTAGCAACGCAAAATCGGCGAGTAAAAGTAGTCTTCAAAATTTATCTCCCGTCTGCTGAATGGCATAGATTTTATTAGCTAACATGCCCACTGTTTCTTTTTGAATGTACCAACCGTGCTAATGTGCTCCACGCGTGTTGGAACAAACACTGTCTGACTATTCATGCGAAGAAAATAACATTGAAATAGATCGCAAAAACGTTTCGTTATTTAGGTGTCCAAATAAATGCATGATACTAACAATCTTCTGTAATCGGCGGACTGAATTCAGCTAGAACATGATGCTGGAGTAAAATGACCATTCCAAGGCTAACATTTGGTCATTGAACTGCATGTTACGTATTTTATTAAGCTGCCTTGCTTTGTTATAAATGTTTATATAGTTTATTGTTGGCTTTCTAGGTATGAGTCGGTAATCAATTACACATTCTGCGCAACATATCGTTATTACATACGTAATTATAAATACGTAACTAGTATTGTTTTTATTATTTTGTTAATTCATTGAGTTGTAACTGCTATTTGCAACTCTATATAAATCAAATAAATTTGAATTACCATTTCTTATCTTAATTTTTATGTGAAAGTATATTGTCTGTATCTGCCAGATACAGTTAAAGTTTGTTAGTAATAAGAAAGTTAACGAGATTATTTGTCCTAAAAACTTTAATCACCTTGAACATTACTACTTCTGCTCCAGGTTTAATTTTTATGAATTGTATGAGTAGGGTTATACATTTAAAAACATTTTAAACTGGCTTTATTACGCGTACACATGAAATCTATATATAATACGCACATTTTATGTTACTACGTAACGATATAATAGCTGTAGAGGATCATTTGTTATTTATGCCTTAATCACCTGTTTTCTCATGAAATATCTGCCAAATTTTATATTCGGTCCTCATGAATGTACGTATATACTTTCATTCATGATACAAAAGATATATAATCCTTTGTATACCATTAAATTGCTGCAAGCAAATAAATCAACGAAATATTTCAATTTTGCGTAAATCTGCATCAAACACGCAAATTATGTTATATAACAAAATACTTCCTTCAATATTAATCGTAAATTTTCGCAGTAATTCGATAAAACGCTACAAATTACCATGCAACCCGATGATTTTATACGGTTTTGTTGTACACTGTAGGTACACGAGCGCTGCGTTATTTGCTTATTCAGAATGTGATGCAATTATAGTCATGTGACAAATACAAACATAACTACCCCATTATAAAGTATGAGGAATTTTTTAATGAGACAATACGCGGAAAATTTATAATAATTGATTTTAGAAATTATGAGTTATGGTATTTATATGCTTAATATATATTTAACGTCGAATACCATTAACCAGTCAAATTCATTATGAACTATTTATTATATTCCGTATACGGAACTTTCACCATACGGAATCCTGCTTAAAACGGAAAATTTTCCTGGTCCGTTGGTTTACATGTAATGTAAATTAATCTGTATTACGCGGAATCTGTTTATCGCGGAAACGGAATGAAATATTTGAGTATAAGGGAATATTTAATATGGGTAAATCATCGCCATATAAGATGAAGGGGGGGGAGCCCTCCTAGAGATAATTGGGCGCAAATCGGCGTACGTTAGTGACTTAAACTTGACGAGAAAGTATTGATGGCAAGGGCGATATGCGGGTTGGAAGGTCCGTTGGGGCCCGAGTATATAAAGTGTGTGTTATGTGCGAAGAGAGTGGGCACCTGGGAACACCTTGCGGGGAAGTTTGATTGGATAGTGAAGAAATGGACCAGGGCGTTGGGTTATACGACTGCATTGATAGAGAGGAGGAGGAGGAGAAGAGGGATAAGGCAAGGCCATGTATGAGGGCGGATGGAGAGGGGTATTAAGAGTTAGTTTGTGGTTTGTTATTCCATTTTAAGTTTGATGTATAGTGTTATTTCGAATGGCAATGTGAGAGGAGCAATGAGGATAGCAGTATACCAATATATACTACCGTATGATGCATCGTATTCACTTTTAATAACCTCCAGTTTTTGAAAACCTGCCTACAACGGTTTGTCTCGAGACTTTCCGTAAACGACAGATTTCTCTGTATAAGTAAAGAAACAAGAAGTAACTTAATTATAATATATTAAATGTGTCACCAGACTATACTTCTAACATGAACACATTAATGAGTAAAGTTAGTAATAATATATAGCAGGCATGTCAGTAAGACGGTTAATTACAAACAAAGTCCAACTAACGCTCTGGTTATCAGTATAGCGAAAATCGTTACTTTATAACAGTACTTACAACTACTGCCATGCACGACTTCCACTCACAATCAGCCACTACGAAATATTCCATTGTTGTGACTAATTCAATTATGCACATCAAATTGGACGGGTTTGTTTTCGACTTATGTCTTACGCATCAAAACATTGCGCCGCTTCTCGGAAATCGCCAACCGAACGCACGCACATTTTGTTAGCTACTGGTTAGGGTTTGTATAAATACCGGTGAGTTTAGCAAATGCAGCATATTTTGTATATATATATACACGTGCAGTGGTGAGCAACCTTTTTTCGTGAGCTGGCTAGTAAAAATGTAGAATTTTCTTGCAGGGATGTACATCACCTCCCGTCTGTAAAGGGGAATACTCTAAAACTCTTAGACTCGACTACCGTCTCAAATGGAGGTTCCCATTAGGCTGAGAATGCTTTGCGAATCATACAAATATTTTCGCCGGGCCGCAGGTTGCTCATCCTTGCACACGTGCATTGCGTCGTCGCAGCTAAAAGTGTCGCTTGAAATAGTCGGCATTTTGCTTTGCAACAAAATGTAGTCGATTCTTTAGACATATGTGAATAATCAATTTTCAAAGCGTGGAAACTGAACAAATACTAAAAATAAATGTTTCTACACATGCAAATTTTGGCGGCGAGAATTGGAAGTCAATGGGCTAGACATTCGGACGTATTGTTGGTATTTTTATTTGCGTCGCTGCCAAGCGATGCGAAAGATTCGCGAAATTCGAATTATTCTCACACGTGCGGATAATTCATTTTGGGTAATTTATTTTTGATATTCACTTACATAAGACAACAAAACTCGTATGAAGTGAGTCTAAGTACGCTACGTGAAATGGCTTTATTTTTCTTAAATTTCGATAAACTTCGATAGAAGGTTAATGCGTCAATTCCAACTAATCACGATTGTTTAACGAGAATGCAAAACTTTTAATCACCTGTTTTCACACTGAAATATCAGTTATTCCGCTCCAGCAGTAATTTTTATTGTTTTCACGAATATAATTATTTTTTTAAAAAACAATTTAAGCTTCAGTTAAGCTGGATTTATTATGCATACACCTGATTTAGGCGTTATTGATTGACATTTTTCAATTTTGACCGAATCAACATCAAATACGCATTTTGTTATTGCATAAAATACTGATTTCCGAAAAGAATCATTTGTCAATCATCCCGATCACCTGATTTCAAAGTAAACGAAGTACAAATTTTATTTTTCTTAAATCGCATATTCCACAATTATACTTATATTTATAGAATATATTTAAGGTTACCCGATTTTTTCAGAATAAAAAAGCGGGACATGCCGGTGGAAGAGGGTTGTAGGTTTTGTGTTCCCATGTAGGGTCGAAAAAGTTTCGAACCTTTTGTTAGATACTTCAGAATTCGATAAGGTACATTAAATTTGACCCATGTTTTCAGCGGGACTCAGAACATGTTAAAGAAAAGTACATGAAGTTGACGTGTTTTCTTAAATTTGAAAGTTTTAAACACCTGAAGGTAGGGTACCGCAGGAAAATTTTCTGAATGACACCTAAGGGGAATAAATCTGAGGAAGAAAACACGGATCACAACAAGTTCATAAAAAAGCACATATAGTGATATATTGGATCATTGATGATGCCTTATCAATGATCCAATATGTCAGTGCTGCAACATTAGTAAAGAAACATCCACTTATGGCATGCAAAATGTTCGTTAGGAGCCACAAAGAAAATTCATCGGTTGGGAAAGACTGCTAACAGGAAACGCGAGAAGTGTTTCATGGCAGGACCTAATTAGATACAGTCTCCTAAGGGACGCCATGGTTAAATAATGAGGGAATCGACAATTCCGCAGTGCTATGGGCTTTTGACAAACCTCCTTCAAATAAATCACCGGGCAAAGGCCAGTGGCTTGTCATTCTTCCAGAAGTATTTCGGGGAATGTATGAGCATACTAATTCCCTTTGGGTACATCATTTATTCCGGCCTAGCTTTAATTTTTATGGTTTTATGAACCTGATTATAACAATTTAAGTTTTAGAATTAGTATATTGCACTTTTTCTACGACTATTCTTTTTTACTAGTACTATAACCGTCTAGGATTATATACATGTGTTTTTTACGGTGATAGTTTGCAGGCCCATCGCCCTCCTCCTTATTCAGGATTTAGGAATTTGTGGAGGGCGAGATCTTTGTTTATACCGACATCCGAGGTTTGATCCCGGTTCTTTTGCGTTACAACGCTTGTGCGTTGCCAGTAAAATATTAATAATTAACTTAAGATTTTATATTTGCTGATAAGCATTAATTTTCTGAATGTATGTTACATAAATAGTCAGTGTTGTTGTCGGAGTGAGAAGAGATGAGTTCAACCAGGATTTGAAGATGGTTCCCAAGTTCAAATCCTGCGTGGTAAGCATCAATCTTACTAACAAAAAGAATATCGTGATAAAAGTTACAAGAAAGTCCCCATATTGGCCAATGTCTGAAGAGAGCCGCGTTCCCTAAAAATTGTCTCATCCCTATCCTGGGTTCCAACGTTTGGAAAACGCTGAAATAATGCCTGACGACATGTCATAAATACCATTTCTTATTTACACATTTATCACCTGTTTTCACAGCTATGGGTATATTAGAAAAATGTAATAATTTCTTAAATTCTCTTTCAGTTTTCAAGGTTAGCTCGGTGATCTATTAGCCGCGCTAACCAAGGGAACCTTAACCAAAGCTGATAAATTCCCATTTATATCTTCAAAGACATAAAAAAAACTGACGTTAACTCGGCTCATTATTTAAATTCCTAGGCTATTTTCAGGTCGCCATTAGTTGTATATTCATAACAATTTCAGGAATTAATGCAATAAAATGCAGTAAAAAGTTCGAAAATATATCGATATAAATTACCAAAATGGCTACTGTCATTTTTATCTTTAAACGGAAACTCAATAACCAGTGGAAAAGTTTGATAATTACACATAGAAGTTAATTTTAAACGTAAATCATAAAATGAATATATTGACATTGAGCAATCGTAACAATGCGGTTTGTTTTATAAATAAACCGGCCTATTGTCCACCATATATGCCTTACTAGATTAAGATACAACAGGTGTTTCAGATTACGAAGCCGTGTAGTCAATGTTAAGGCTATCTACTAGCAAACATTGCAATTTCCTTTACAGTGTGCTCGTAATTTTGCATTGAAATGTGTTCCAGCTGCCATTCGGCTACCTTCGATAGCTTCCAAGTAGCATTTTATACCTGAGTATCGAAGGTCTTTGCTATCGTTACGATTTTACGAGTTTGCAAGTCGACTATTCTTCTGCTAATCAAACAGAACCCTTCATCGACCTTCCTCACTAACTAACTAAACTTGCAGCACGTGTTTTTCGTTTGTTTATGTTACTATCAGATCTTAACCACTCGCATATTGTATTCTCGCCTTTCGCACACATTGAAATATCACCACTTCATAAATAATGAGTCTACATGCCACATGTTACTTTAGTTGATCATTTTAATTACACACATGCTTGGTGAACGTTGCATTGTTTCACACTTATTCGTATAGAAGTAATACAAATTTGCAATCGATATCGACGTATTATCTAATTACGTCCACGTTCTTCGTGTAATAATAGTCTTACTATAATATGCAATAATGTCAGGTTTAAAATACACAATTTGTCCGTTGGTTTGTATTCGGTACGTACCCAATGAAGATAAAGAAAACTTGGTGGACCAGAATGTCAACAGTATCACAAAACACAACAGGCGTGAAAGTTTTCTGCGTTTGTTTCGTCGGTTACGATGTCATGCCGATACTTGCAGCGCGCACTAATTTCTAAGACTGTTTCTTTCTCGTTGCCATGGTGATGTCTGTTACTGAGTATCGCCCGGCGAACGTTAATTTGAAATGCTTGGTTAGTTTTTTTTGATTGTGCTGCACTTGCGCTGTACGTTGCAATGCATGGAATCTATAAACGATCACTCGCGAACAATACGAAGCACGAACCGGCACCCGTGGTACTATCGAAGGAATGCACGAAACGCGCAACGGCAACAAGTCTGGACAAGTCTAAAAAACGTTTTGGATTGGGGAGATATTTTGTGGTCCACGTACTTTATTATAGGCAACCAACATTACAAATATCTAAATTAATATATTTTCAGATATTAGAACTTTTATTTTACTTTCTATGCTTGTTTTATTAAAAAATTCTATTAACAAATATTACAGCCTAAATCCATATATTTTGGTTTACTTCTGGTAATATTTACTTGCAAAAATTTTATTGTTTATGTTTGTTACTAGCATTACTATCATTGTGTTTCTAATCATGTCTATAAATCTTAAACTTCGAAACTGAACTGAAATTCCCTACCTTCCTTAGTTTTGACCGTTTTGACAGATCAGACAGCAGTTAGCTGTCGATATCGTCAATTCCAAACATGTTTTGTAAAAATGAAATAAAAAATTAATTAGAATATAGAATAAACTAGAAAAATATACTAGATTCATATTCAAAGACCATATATCAAACAATACATAGATATATCGCCCAGGCCTGGTAATTTAATTGTTTTTAGGATATTCATAAAAGATTTAAGTTCGAACATTGAAGAACAATGTTGTGAAGAGCTGTGAACAATGTAATAGATCATCTGTGTTTCACCTTCGAACTAGAAAAACACCTTTTACGAATTTCAAAATGAAGCATTTTTGGTTTTATAAATGTACAAAGAGATGTGTTATTGCTGGAAAATAACTAACAACAATTAGAATCTTTTTTTTTGCTTTTATAGGTTAAAATTTTAAAACAATAAAATATGTAATACTTTAAAATCAATTTAAAAAGGGTTTGGCTTGGTTCGGAATATTTACCTCATTCCTTCATATTTGTGTACACTTTTTATATGAACTCCATAAACTTGCGAACAAATAATGAAACAACGAAATATTTTGTCAAATATAATTAATAAAGCAATATTAACAATTACATAGTTCTCCTTAATCATAATATCTCTGCAAAGCCTATCAATAACTTGTGCAGCATTAGCATATAACAACATAAGTTATAAATAATTTTGTTACTCTTTTTTGTTCTGTCTTTAAAACGTTATTTTTAAAACTGCGTTACATCAAACACACTGCTAAAATCCGAAATAATAGCCCATAAAGCACTATTACCATTTGTTCATAAGAGTACCTATAATTTATAGAATTCCTCTAACTCTTAATACAAAAATATCATAGGTCACATAATTTTGCAAGTCGCATTTGAAACCAGATTCATTGTTCTAAACTAATTTACGGCCAACACGTTAAATTTTTGAATTTCGCCCTTAGATAGTATTAAATTATTTACATATTTGTCAGTAAGGGTAATAAAAAAATGTTACAAAAAAGATACAAATACAAAACACAACAAAAACTACTTAGTATGAAGTGAATAATAAATAATAAAAGAGCGCATAATCGATAATATGCAATTAAATATTGTTTCAACGAGTACATAAAGTTATTTGATTCGTTTGCACGTGTTATGTAACAAACTCTGTTAAATATGTAAGAAATTAGTTCAGACTATATATGTTACAAATCGCGTATTCAATGTTTTGCAAATCAATGCACATATTTTAGCTTTGATTTCTTCTAATTTGTAGCATATGCATAAGCTCTAGCGCCATTAAACTTCGTTACGATCGTAGTGGAAGTAATTAAATGGGTGGCAACGCCCACAAGGTGGCAGTTTTGTCTGCCGATGTTGATAAGAAGGAGAATTCGGATGGATGCCAACGTCCTGAGATGACTTTATCTTGATGCTGGGCGACAACTACACTAGGTAGAGGTAAAGTAAGATCACCTGGAAAATAAAAGCAAATATTTAATATCGTAATAAACATTTAGATATTTTTTATGATTTATTATTACATATAATTTTTATTCTTTTCCTATGAAGTCGTATAAATAGATAGACCGTTTCATTAGTTGATAGCCAATAGTAGTTCTTTTAAAATTTTATTATGACAGCAATGCTTTCAGTTTATTACATCAAAGAATGAAAACTGTCAAATCTAGTCATTTGTTTTATGAAAAATGCCATTATGCCTGGTCCTTGTATTCAAACGATTATCCAAACACCAATGTAAAAAAGCTGTCAATCATACATCCGATGAAATCCGAGAATGATCGAATGTCATCATGAACATAGACGATTCCCGCAAGAATCAGCCGATTATTATACGACGATATTTGAATTTGTTTGGTAGCAATATACTATTTCTCGTGTACCATTCGTTATTTTTTCTCGAATATTGAAAATTATATAACCATAATGAGTTGTAGTTATAAGTTTACCTTGCAAATCAGTGAGGACCAATTTGTTATCGTATCCACCACTCAACAAATAATAAGCCGACGGTGAAAATCGAATCGAACGAACATCCGCTGAATGTGGCTTGAAACATTGAATATTCCTGCCTCCTCGAATATCATACAGTACACAGGAGCTGTCCTCATGTCCGGAAACAAGCAAACGTCCCGAAGGATCCACGCAGATGGCAGCTACGGGTGATCCTTGCCTCGTCCCTGGTACGGTCACCGGCGTGACCAAATTCACGCATCCACGCGTTCGCAGGTCCCAGAAGCGCACGGTTTTATCGTGAGACCCGCTCACAAACATTGCGCCTCCCCACGTATTCAGCGTCAGAATATGTCCGGTGTGACCGCTGAGGGCTTGGAACGGAGTGCCCGTCGCACAATCCGTGACGTAAATCTTGCAATCGCCCGCGCCACCACTGATTAAAAGACTCGATTTGTTTGAGGAATCCTCCAGAAAGCATAAATCCCGTATGGTTCCATCGTGCATAGACAGCTCCACCTCTTCGCCCTCAAGATTCGATGTGTCCGCGTTGAAACGCATCAGTTTGACGGTTTTGTCATTAGAGCCGGTTGCCATTAGATCACCCACAGGGGACCAGGCTAGGCAATAGATAGAGCCTTTGTGGTGTTTGGTGCGTTTGAAGAGAACTGTTGGTTGATACGTTTGATGATCTTCCCTGTAATATTATGGAAATGTTAGTATGTTAAGGACATAGACTAATAAATACTAAGAATGTAAACTCATAATGTACATATTTGGGATATGGTTAGGAAAATCGTAGATGAAGGTGACAAACTTAGCAGAGAATATCGATACTTTTTGATATCGCAACGTAAGTGAAAAGTATCTGGGCTTTGGTATCATAATACCCTACCGTCATCTATTACCAACATTTTGAAGTGTTTTTTGGGGCTGATACACGAATAGATGCCGGAGAAATCATACATTTACCCAACTATCGATACTTTCATATAAAGGTTTTTGATACTTTCGAGATTTATCGTATCAGCACAATATGTATCAATTAAACTATATAAATTTACAAATTTGGAAGTTCTTTAAAACATTGCTAAAACATTAAAACATCTTTACAATTACCTTAAATCATTCAATTTAGGATATGAACAAATCCTTAACGTCTTAGAATTCGATCCGACTGCATATAACTGCCCGCTGGGATGAAATTCTGCACATCTTACAGCCTGTACATCTTCCAACGCTGTAACAGCAACGAATTTCGGTCGGGCTGCATTACTTCCGTCTGTATTATCCAAATCTGCTGGCCTCGGCGCTGGCTGGGAATACAACAAAGAATAACGTAATAATTAGGGTTGATTTCATAGAAACGTGAAAGCATATCCAAGAAAATAAGCAAACATGTGTCATTACAGACGAGGCATTACCTCTGCAAAATCAATGTTCGTCCGCATTTTTAAAATACACTAATTACTCCTGGACTGCAGAGCACCAGAGTGATTAGCAGATTAGCGGCGCATAATGAGCGTGATAGTAATAACTGCGCCGTGAATGAAATGAATTAATGATCGAAGCGAACGGCCCATAATCACAGAAGGAAGCAAAGTGTAACGGAAAATAATAACGGAAACAAGTAAAATATGCGGCAAAAACCAAGAATTTGCAACGGCTGCAAGTTGTATAAATCGTTAAAAAATAAAGTCAAAACTTCTATATCATTACATTGGAATTAAAACTATGTTCAGTAATTAATGATTTGCTGTGTCCTTTAAATTGCTGAATATGTTAATTTGTATACATAATAACTATATTTGATTAATTTAATATTAAATAAATGTCTAAAAATCAGTTTTGATCAATTTCTTTGTATTTTATATTACATTTCGTTGAAATTTACAATACATGCTTTGAAAAAAGGTATTATGCGTGTTTTTATGAAAGTTTAGTCATGTAGACGCGTGTGAAATGCTTTAAACATCAAACATTTGAAAATATTGATGTGTATATATATGTTACAGCTTCAATTTTCACATAATATAAAATTCATTTAAATTCATTAGAGTTGGTTAATGTTACAATTCCCAGCTTCTTATACATTTGTTTGGCAAGCATAATATCATTGCAGTGCGTAATTTTGAATGCATTAAACCTCGAGTAAATACCTAATAAATACATTCACATTCCAGTCATAACATGCAATATTAATTCGAAACAAAGAAATAATGAATATGAAACACAATGCAATAATGCATTATGTCTTGGCTTGCACCTCATATTTTCTAGTATAAGCTAGTTTATTACGTGTGTTTTAGCAGAACGGAGAAAGTTTTAAAAATCCAGCGTTTCATCGCATTTTCCAACTTTGTCAGTACTTTAATCATCGTTGTATATGTACGTTGTTCAGGTACTTATTCTTCAACAGCAAGTAATTTCATCAAAAGTTAAAAGTTAAATTGATTTCAAGTCACTTTTCAAAACAGTTCCAAAGATGGGAAGCACGTAAAATGTTTGTGATGGCTCAAAGTCACGAAGTTTCAATAAAATTACAATCTCATCAATCAAGTGAAGTCATCCAATTTTGATCAACGCCATTTATGATATTGTGAAATAATCAATTAAAAATTAGAAATTTATTGTTTAACTTTGTTTTGTAAAGATTTAATCTGAAGCTAGATGTAGATTCCAACCAAAAAAAGTTTGTCGCCTTTTTAGTAGGTCAGTTTTCAAGACCTGGTTTGCTAAACGCAAAAAGCGTAAAGAAATAAACGATGGAATAATTAACTTTGCGAAATTGTCCACTATCAAGGATGTCTCCATCCGTGTATCGTATGCTAGATAAAGTTGAATATGTGATTGAAAAGTAGTAAAATGTGTACAATTCACAAGTTAATCTGTTTCGCATTGCTTTCATAACCCACATTAATTTGTTGTGATTGTGGCGTTTCCCGTTTTTCAGAAAATGTCCGCGTAAATCGCGTCCGAACAGACGCCAGACGTATGCACGTAGTTGCACACTTTCAGAACATGTGTTGTCATTTACTTCAATTGATATACGTCTACGGTACGTCACTAAGCGACTTCTGCTATACAGCCGTTTTTATTATACCTCAGCAGAGCGTCATGCATTTTATTTTATAAATGAATGCACGTGAAATTAAAACATACATGACACATTGCCATTATTAACTGTAACTTTATTGCGGTTTTTGTCATTGAGGCTACAATTAATTTATGAATATAAACCACATTCTTGATTAAAATATGATACATGAGCTTTATTACATCTCATAATCGTATGAACTTCACTGATACTGAATAAAAGTATGCTAATTACACATTTGTTTCGGTAGACTGATGATTCTATGCTCCTAAGACTAATTGCAGATACGCATTATTTTATCATTCCAATATAATGCAGTAGTAATGAGGCATTTTTGCTCATTCCAATTCCATCCACTTCAATTAGAAAACGTGCGCCACGAACAAATAAGTGGAAGTGAACGTAAAAAAAACGAAATATCTAATTATGGTGCATTGGAATGCGCATTCGGTTGATTATAATAATTGTGACGAAGAAATATGCTCGAGGTGTCAATTGTTAGACAAATCAGATTGGTGCGCTATTGGAAAGTTTAATCATTTTTGTGCACAATGGATGAAGTTGAGCGCAACGAATCGTCAATAAAAAACAGCGCGCGTATTTTCTATTGAGGCTCATTTCAAGCGAAACTTTTTCCTAGATTCTTAATGTGATTTGTAACTACTCACGCAAGAAAAAGATGTCTTCTTTTGCATCATGCTTCGAATTCTCACATTTTATGTTTTTGAACAATTTATTTTATATTATTTCGTCAATTACATACTTAAATCGTTATCGTCGATTATCATTATGTTGTGAAATTTCTTCTCAAATTACCTAGTCATAAATGCATCAAATTGTAGTAATCTCCTTCAGCACAAATTCCATGGGAATTGGCAATTTTTTGATTTGGTAAATGACGGGGAGATTCGTCAATTACCAAGTCAAAAAATATATTGAAAATAGTCTTAATCAATAGCTAACCTATCTCGGAATATTTCTTCAAAATTTCAAGTCAATAGCTACAGTACTTAAAGTAGTTAAAGTTCATAACAATATATAATATTCCTATGATTACCAAAGTTTAAACGCAAAAGTCTTGCAAAGTTGTTTTTCAATTTTGCGTACACGATTCCGAAAATTGTACTAAACCGATTTGGCTGAATGACGACTCATTTTATACATAATTAAATTCTCTAGAATATGCCTTTAATTGATTTTCTGAAAATCTACATATTTACGTATATTTATACCTTTTTCGGATTTATATGTCGATGTTTCTGCGAAAATTTTCATTTTAAAGTTAAAACTGTTCAAAAACATACATATTTACTTCTTTTCTGGAAAATTTTTGATGTCATATTCAAGATAATTTTATAAACTGTGTAAAAACTTTCGGTTGTTTCGTTTCCTGCAGAGGAACAAAAAAATAAACGACATAATAACATTAATTATTAACCTACATTTAAGGTTTCTTTTATGTGAAAAATTACTCTGTGCCCGTGAAACGTTTCCTGAGAACTAAAATCGAAAATCTTAGGTATTTCTAACATGGTAAAACAGGTTTAGCCCTTTAGATCGAATTTATTGTCTTTCAATTTTCATCAGAGCGATATTAATGGTGACCAAATGGTACCTATACCAAATGGTGACCAGATCCGATTGAAAACTTGAAATTTTCCAATAAAATTCTACATTTAAAGTTTGTACTAACTTTTTTTTTACTTATTTTTTTTTTAACTTAAAAAATCCAACCTGAATGACAGCTCAAACCAAAATAAAACTAGAATAGGCAATTAATAAATAAATACTGTTCAATGGGAACAAAATAAGAAATTCGAGGTACCTTGCAATAAATCCAGAGCACGTCATGGCGTTTGAGAAGAAACCATGAGAAATTTAAGTGAATTTGAATGCGTCTTACCTAATTAGAATTGAATTGATTCTAATTTGTATACCACGTCAACAGTGTTCAACATTTTTAAATTTTCGTTCAAGTGTTACTTAAAACTTACAGCGTAAAAGACGGCTTGAGACGTTCTTGTCTCTTACACTTGCCACTATGGAATCAAGCAAACTCTCATTCGAGAAAACTTTCATTCATGATTCATTAGCCGCCTATGTGATTATTTATTAGCCGTATGTACTAATTACAATTTCTTTTCTTCTGACACATTTGTGATTGAACGATAAATCTGGGTTGAGATTTGAAACCGTTTGCACTGCTTTTGTTCCACGCTCGAATGCAGATCGGAAATCAATTTGTAATTGAGACTATAGGTGTAGCGCCGGAGAATAGTACGGCATGATCAAACATTTGCATATGTTGTCCAAGATTGGCGGATCGGAAGCTCAAAGTCATTTGCATAAGATCCTGTTTCCTTCAGATTCTCACCGGTGTAGCATTACAAACTAATGAATACGCACTTATTTGAATAAAGATTTGCTGAATGAGAGAGAATTGGCATAGAAAAGACATGCAATACCAATGAATAGAAAAAAACGAACGTGAACTCTTTCGCGGTAAAATTTGTGTCGATTCGGCCACACACGTTCTGATGAGATTTCCAACGTCAAATTTCACTTGCACTTCTGTTGATTTCGATGTACATTAATAAGATTTTATAAATTACATGTCATTAAATAATAATGCTTCCAGTACCTCCATTATGAACATATGTGAGGCGTGATTTTTTTTATTGGTTCTTCATCATTGTCATATGTTGATGTTCCTTTATATGAAGATAATTTTCTCTTTTCTATTGTTTTCTCATATGTTTCGGTCAGTTAAATTGGAATTTTGGAAAATTTTGGAATTTTATAGAAGAAGAGTAAGTGTTGAAAGTTTTACATCCCATTTATGGATAAAATGTTTTTTTCAAGGCAAGGAAACGATGTCCATAATTTACCCATGCAAAATACTCCGTCAATACAAATCGTCTTGCATTACATAAATCATGTAAAGTTCACCCGAGCCTAACCATTCAACCTGAATTTTTTACAGGGGGGGGGGGCGTAAATCAAAAGTTGAATCTTAAAGGATTTTTAATCATAGATATATTGGCACATTAATCGTCTACGAGGTTTACAAAAAAATGAACAAATATTATTGGACTCCGTCTCATAAGGGTAGAAATTAGTAAATTGGTCACTCAGTTACTCGCCAGTGATAGTTTGCCAACCCCTGATATAATATTTCTTAATAAAATCGTATCTACATTAAAAAAAACTTTTATGAATAGTCATCGTTTGATCCACAGTCGTTCTTCAAAAAATTGAACATTCGACTGTTGATAGTTATCCTTGGTATTTATAAATAAGATTTTTTTCGGTTTCATAAAGCATTAAAAACAATTTTCGAAAATGATGTTTAGATTATTTATAGAGCTCAACATTTTAACAAATTACTCAAAATATTCATGATACCCTTGGACCTAGACTAATTTATCGTTTCTGTTACCATCTTTGGATGATTGAGGCTGTAGTTATTACGATGATTTACATTATAATCATTTTGATACGAAGATGGATGTTCATATTTTCCGGCAGGCACATAGTTTCCATAATTCCCATATCGTTTCTGCGGTGGAGTCTTACGAAGAGCTTGAGGTTCATAGTAAATCCTACCACTTTGTACATAATTATTGTTATCGTCCAACAAATTGTCCATGCTCCTTTGATGCCGCTGCTTCGATCTTGGCTTCTCGTACATATTCACATTCTGTTTAAGCCGATTAAACGGCGCGCTATAGTCACACCAATCTGAGAGTTCTATCACCTCAGTCCGCACATCCTCCATTGATCGCGACCGATTATTACAATAGCAGCTATCGGCAAGCTGTCGCGGTGGTGACGCATTCGGCTTCCGCACCTTTTGTTGACCAGCCAACATTAACCGGTTGGGATTCGGCGGGGGTGGCATCGCGTTGCGGTAATATGGCGCTAAATAATAATGGTCCTTCATCATCGGCTTTGCACCTTGACCACCACCTGATCCCGGGCTATAGTTCGAACTAGGATACGCCGCGTACGGCATTGGAAAGCTAGGTTCACTCGGGCGAAAGTTAAACGATTGTGTGGTGGCTTGTTGGCGACGCGCAAAATTCCAGGGCTTCACGTACAGCATCTCGGTGCTCTGCCAATGGTGGATGCGCGGGCCACGATTCAACAAATGTTCATTCATCATCGTACTGATTTTACGACGTGTAGCTACGCACAACTCACAAGTGGCATCAAACAACCATTAATCCTTGTTGGTCCAGTTTTATTGCACGCTCGTTTCGCGTAAACTATGTTATCACGCGCTTCACATTCGAACCACATGCGCACACCACAACAACTCGAATTATAACCGCTGACGAAGTCGTCGGACAAGCGAATCGCCGCAGCCGTTTGCCTCGAAGAAGTGGTAGGAAAGTGTGATTTCGTTTTGGCGTGCGCTTCTTTAGACAACCTACTTCTTCTCCATGCTTCTCAATGCTCGACGACGCAAGAATTCTTTATTTCGCTACTTGCCCCACTCTATACGAAGAATTTATTGTTTTCTCCCGCTGCCAATAAATTAGATGATGTTATCAACGACTTAATCTTTGATGATTGCTGCCGTTTTGCACATACCGTATATCATAAAAAATTATAATAATGAAAAAACAGAGATAATCAATTAATAAACAAAATATGCTAATAAATTGAAGACTAAAACCGCGATAACATGTGAAACATATGGGAATATCATTTAGACGCAGCCATTCTACCAAAACAAGCGAAAATGTTAATAAATTTAAGAATAGTAGAGAGGCAATTTATAAAACATATGGAAATATCATTAAGATGGTAGCCATTTAACCAAAACATGTTGTTTGATATTCGCAAAAATCATCACAAAAATGTCACGATAAATTTAGTAATATATTCGACAATTTCTATGATTTTCTTAATGAGAATATATTAGAGGAATTATTTGATATAATCCATGCTAATAATCATTACAGATGTAATTGATGGAATTCCCTGTCGGATGTTGGTAAAACATTTTGAATAATTAGTACAGAAGATAAACACACTTTTTATCAAGGTTTTACAAATTTAATTTTTTTTCGTATAATGTACATTTCGCCGCAAGGCATCATCAGGTACTGTACCTGATGATGCCTTGAGGTACTGTACTTGATGATGCCTTGCGGCGAAATGTACATTGCACGAAAATATTTGTAAAACCTTGATAGAAAGTGTGTCGATTCAAGGCGGATGTATGGGGAGAGGAAAATGTTATTTTTTGTAAGTCAGGGGGCAAAAAGTCAAAAAGTACACCATGCGATAAAATCAAGAAAAATCATACAAATATGTTTAAATACTGAAACACCGAAAAATATTCAATTTCGATTTTTTTAATTATCCTGCAAAATTTAATTAATCCCTATAATCTCATATAATCAAAAAATAATGTATTCGGTCCGCAGTCCTGGCCATCGACCTTCACTGGTCCTTCAACCTGGATACATATGTTTTTATTGTGTTTTTGTGTATATCACATGTTATTGTGATTTTTCTTAGTGGTTGTTGTTATTGTGATTTTTCTTAGTGGTTGTTGTTATTGTTGTGTTGTTGATGTGGTGTCTTGTTGTGTGTGAGTGAAGTGAATTTTTTATGTTGTCGGTGGATTCTTCTTGTGTGTTGTGGGTTGCGCATTGCGATTGTTGTGACTTTATCGGTGTGGATTTTTTATAATGTGAATCTTTCATGTGAATTTTTAATGTGAATTAAATAAATCAGTGATTTTTAGTGTGAAACCTTGGGGACTCGAACCCCGTCCGCGTACGTGGTAGACCGAAGCAGTACCAACTATGCTGCCCAGATGGGCCTCATATAATCATATATTCGAAGAAGATAAAAACTTTCTAATATATCATTAATATTGCCCACCTGGGCAGCCTAGTGGTAGCATCTCCGCTTACCATGTAGGAGTACGGGTTCGATTCCCCGAGGTGGGCAATCCACCGGGTGAATATTATTCACCCACAACTTACCACAAACA
>JAODAC010020882.1:0-18936 GCA_027575185.1 Mimaenictus wilsoni
CGGTAGTTATGGATCCTTTCGAAGATTTGTTTGTTTAATCTCTCTGGTGACATCCGGACCATGTGACCATAGAACTGTAGTCTGTGTTTCTTCATCACTAATTCAAGGTTCTCAATTTGTCCATAGATCTCTCTGGTCGCTCTTAGCCGGTAATTGCCATCAACTATTCGTGGGCCATAGATTGTTTGAAAGAAAGAGAAAAGTTTGTTTTATTGACTTACAGTTACAAGTTTTACGACTGTAAAATATGGAAATATTTCTTATGTAAATACCAAATTAAAAATTGAACTCAGCAAACTCCAAACGCTCTCCTTGCACCTAGTCATTGCGCATGTAAGACAGCTTGTTAAGCCATACTTAAGTAGTTAATACCAGCCTAGGCAACCCGACCACCAGAAGTCCTGTAAGACTGCTTCGGCCGAGGTTCGTCAATAACAGCCATTAGCAGCGTCTCAACGGCCCTCGCCGTCCTAAAGTCGCCGTGCAAAAATACCACCCGAGCGAGTGGTAATTGATTGACGCGTACTCGTCTCTTGGCCTAGCGTGTGCGCCTGCGAATTAGCGACGTTTATGACTTCAATAAAACACGCGGGCGAAATTGCCCACTGGCTGCCGGCGCCGAAGTTGCCCCAGCCACTCTTGTGACCATCAATTATGCACCGTGACTCTGTTTGTTTAGCCGGCGCGAAATCGAGACGTGTAATTTGCGGCCACTCTAATTTCGCGACTTGTATTCCTGCGAAAAAAAACTCTTCGAAAATGTTCAGAAAGGCAACACTGAAACAAGGAATGAAAGAATGAGAAATGAGTAGGCATGACGGAGGCTGAGGCTGAAGCTAAGTGTATGCGCATGGGTAAATATCGGGAAGGTGAAGTTAATGAGATTAAAACGAGACGCTACGTTTGCGGTTTGCGGATGAAGGTGAATTTTAAGGAAAAGATTTTCGAAGCGCGAATCGGGAGAATAAATATGGTGGATGCTCTCTCGAGCGTGCCACTTGAGTTTTGTAATTATAGTCGTACGACTTTGTATTCACCTTTAATTTTGCTAAATTGCCAACGATTTTATAGTTGCAATCAGGAAAGACCTTGTAACTAATAACTTTACTTTGATTTTTTTTAATTACTATTATAAATACTATTTCTCTTAATTAGAATAGTAAACAATTTTTAGTTCATTACAATATTTTTACATATTTTTGTTTGTATGTTTATAGCAACCTTTGTAAACGAAGATAGTACGAATTAATATTTGTTAATATCAGTATTGTTTATTTTAGTAACTGGTGTCGAGAATATGTGAATTTTATTCATAATGTCACTATTCTACCACGGCCACAGGCAAGGCGCGACTACTGTGCACCGGTCACTCATTATTTGCTGACTTAAACATTATGCACTAAGCGCATGTCAAACAAATATCGATATATCGGCCTCAAAATTTCGATATTTATCGATAATTTTATTTTCCGTAATATCGATACATCGATATCGAAATTTCTAACATCGTTTTGACATGTCATTGACGTAACCGCCATCTGAGAAGTATTCAGAGAACTTTAAATTTGGCAATTTTTCTTTTTAGGGCCACATTTTAGGTTCTATATAATAATTCTTAATCTACTGATATTTGTCGAAATTAATCAGATTAAGATCAACATCAATTTTTTGCTAGTATTGCAATTATAATACTACTACTTTTATGTATTATTGCAATTATATTTTGTGTAATGACTGATAGATCAATATGTGTATTATTATTGTTAGTATGATTTTAAATGTCGATTTTCGTCGTTATCTTAAGATTAACAATAACAAGAAATCACTAGGAACAGTACTGAAGTCGGTGTATGATGAGTCCGAGATTCCGTGTGAATTAATGATCACTGCAGATTGTTGGGAACTGTAATTAGTCCTGAAGCCCATGTGCAGATTGATTAAATCGGTATTTCCAAGACGATATTTTGATATCGATATATCGAAAAATTGGAAATAACGATTTCGACAAATATCGATATTTCATCATCATCTGACATGTCTACGTTAGACCATGAGCGGACAATGCGCGTCAATTGTGTCCTATCCATTTTTATACGTTACTTTTCAATGGTAAGCAACTACAAAGTTGCAATATAACAAAGAGGGAAGATTGTACTCTCGACCATAGCCAAAGCGCTACTACTGCACGCCGGTCATTCATTATTTGCTGACTTAAACATTATGCACTAAGCGCTAAACCTTGAGCGGACAATGCGCGTCAATTGTCTCCTCTCCATTTTTATACGTTACTTTTAAATGGTAAGCGACAACAAAGTTTCTATATAACAAATAAGGAAGATTGGACTCTGGCTAGGCATAGATAACATATGAGAATTGTGCAAACCTAAGCAAAATAGGCACTATAAAAAGGGGTTCAGTCGACATGACTTTCCAGGACGTATATAAACGTCACGTTCTTTTTTAAGATATAAACGTGGAATCAGTAAAACGAATAAAAATATTGCTTGAAAAGTATATAAAAAAGTAAGCAGATCCATACTCCAATTACCCAACAAATTGGCCCTGCAAATACAAGATTAGCATCTTCTTGATTGTAAACGCGGCCGATTTGAATAATGCCCCTGTTGGTTTTCTTTAATTAAAGCAATTTGTCGCAAAATGATTTATACAAGCGCAATTGATGCTTACTAGGCCAAGTGGGTATTTTCGCCCAGCCTACGTCGAGCATATCCGACGCTAATGCGTGTTAACAGCAAACACTTGACAGAAACACGCACACATAAGCTTCGCACCGCCGCCGCCGCCGGTGAATTTATCACCGGGCGAATGCCGTTGAAGTAATTTGCGCAAAGGTGAGGTGCATATTATCGCCAGTACAACGCCCGCGTGCGCATATAGCTCCCGCACCCGCAGCAATCGCACCAACAATCTCTCTGTACATCCTCCTCCACATACATGCTGCACGTGTGTATGCAACATATGCCTGTCTGATATCGAAATAATAAACTCCCGATGGACGGCTGCCGACTGCTTACTGCCGGAGGAGGCTGAATACAAATAAACAACATATCGAACATGTTGCAATGTTGCTTTTGCACTGTTTATTGATTCCCACTTTTTTCAGCTGCCCTCATTGTTCATATTATGAAATATTATAGCGCTATTTATTATGATTAGACGAAAGGGGTATCATCAACAGAGGGTATGGAAAATTTTACTCGAAAATTGGATCGATCCACAATGATTAGTATCGCGAATAATCTGTTTGCTTATCATGTGTTTAGACGACAAAGAGCCATCAATGTTTGTCGATTTATGAAATGTGTACTTTTCGCTGCCATTGAGCTGAACGGTGGCGGGAGGGAGGCGGATGGTTTCGGGACGATGACCTATTAGTTTTGCTTTCCTCTATTTTTGAGTCTACAAGCGCATCACTATAGTGGTTTGCGTTTTCCATTCTCTGTTTGTTTATATGTTTGTTCATCATTAATGCAATGCATTCGGGCAACAATCGCAGAGTTTTCATCGTTTAGCATGTATATATGTACTTGTTGTATACGTGAATGAACGTGAATATAAGTGAATGCGTTGCAAAATGAAATTATGTAGCTTAAACAGGTTTAAATTTACAATTATTTACATTCACAGTCTGAAAAAATGCTAGTTTTTTTTTTAATCTTTTTAAAAAGTTGAATTAACTTTTCACATGACGTATTCCTGTTTAATTATGACTATTTATCTTATTTCAAGGTAAATATTGAATTTACGAGAAAAAGTTTTCCTGGCATGCAATTAACTACTTGCAAGGCTAGTGTCATACAAGAGAAGAGAAGTTAAAATACCTGGGTGAGTTTTTCATTAGTAATTACCCACACAGCTGTACATTTATGGAAAAACTTACGCGAGTGTAGAATTTATAACTTTTCGCATTATTTTTATAGGTTGAATTAATTTATTTCAGTTGTTTGTTGACATTAAAACATTTACAGTTTCAAAAAGTAAGGTTTGGGAATTTTTATTATTTGAGGTGCTATGCTATTTTATTTTGAAATTTGAAAATATTTTTACTGCGCTTACTACTTATTTAACGTGCTTAGAGTTAGTTCAGAATGTAATATATTGACGTGATATTTTTATTATCTTTTGTCCATTTAAAGGGGAAACTTCCTTTATCTGGTCGATATTTTCACGATTTCTTCCCTGATTTTTTTCATATAACTCAAACTGCATTGAATTTCGGATGACAATCTATTGCCAAATTCATAAATAATTCATAAATAATTTAATGCCTAAATCCATATTCAAGTCAGAAAATGATACCACGTTTATGTCGCCTTGTTTACTAAGTTGCTCAGCGCCGTACACTCTCACGTCTTTAATTTTTATCAGAAATGAAAAAACAAAAAAAAAAGTTTTGCAATGATTATAAAATTGGATATAATATGACGTTGAGTTTCTTCCATAACCATAAATAGATCAAATATCATGTTTTTATATAGTATTAAATTTAAAGTGTATTTTTTTTGAATAACATATGTAAATATATCGTTTTCAAAAAAACAATCGACGACATATTCTAGATCGGTTCAGTAGAATTTTTTCAATCATGTAAAAAGTTGCCTAAAGTTGCATAAACATAAGAATACTATGAATGTTTTATGGGTTAAAATTTCCTAATTATTGCAGCTATCGACTTAAAATTTTCAGGAAATATTCTTGAATTATTGATTGATTGATTGATCTGTCAAGAGCAAAAGAAGTAGGCACCTTTATATACAGTATCTTTTACTCTTAACTAACTATATATATTTTTTATATTGCTCTTCTGTTAATAATAATATTTTCAATTAAAATCGCCATACACATTTTAATTTTTAGCGTATTTTGAAGTATGAAAATGAAGCAAATAATTACGTTAACAGTAAAGTATATTTATTATTTCCTACACACTTTAAACCGTATATTAAACTATCGCAACATAAAGAGCAACTTTTTCCTGAAAGCGTAAAATAATTGTGTTGGCATGTAATTAACTTTTCACAAGGCATCACCTACAATAAAAATCATAAAAAAATATATGTTGACAAGTAAAAACCCAGAGATTTCCATGGTGCTATAGAAGACAAATGTAAACACATAATTATCCCAAACGACAGAGAGTGTATTATCTCGGCTAACGCACAAAGCTTTTAGAATAATTTTCGCGACGCATAATGCGTGTCGCACTTGGCCATCCGCCTTCATCCCGGCGCCTCCACCGGCGCTCGGCGCCTTTGCGAACAAACGCATATGCTTCCACTCAGTGCCCCCCGTGGCCCTCCTTGAATCCGTCTATGGGTGGCGGCTGTAGGAGGTGGTACAAAGTTTAAAATTATCGTGTCATCATTGTGGCAGTGGGACGCCGCCGCCGCGGTGGCAGCAGCTTATTTTTCACGACAACGTACATGTTTTGTGAATTAGCTTATTTGCAAAGTTTGCGCCGCACATCCGCAACTTTCGCGCCGACGAGCGAAAATCCGCCGCCGCGAAATTAGGCATATATAATTCGCCTACTTCATGCGCACTCGTATCTGTTTGACTTGTATTTTATCTTTATCTTTTCGGCATACGAAACGCGAATCGCTTCCAAGAAAGTTCCAGTTAATTTCGTAGGCATTGCTTGCCAGGGTTTATAGTAGATTCTCTCCGCGAAAAAAATTGCGAAAGAATAAATTGTAATTTTCTTTATGTCAGGGAATTTAAGATGCGTGGCGTAGGAAAAACCTGAATGAAAAGTTCTGCTTTCAATAGAGATCAATAAGTTCGTATTAATAACGATGGCGTGAACGACGTAACACCGTTCTTGGCAAGCGCGCGATTTTGCGAAAACTTTCGCGAGGGGCCAGGGTGACGTGAAATGAAAAATTCTTAGCCGAAACTTTCGTCGTCGGACGGCGTCTCAGTTTTACACACACATTGTTTTTTGGGGAAGAGGCACGGATTCCTTTTTTTCTCCTATGCTCGACTTCTTATAAATCGTATAATTCCTAAGTGTGTCGGGAAAATCACTGGGAAAGTGGAAAACTAACTCTGGTGAAAATTTTCAGCAGTTTTGCTGTAAAATAATAAGGTTTAAACTTATCAGTTTGCAAAGAAAATAATTTTTCATTATCGACTTTCTTATTTGAGATATTTAAAGATTTCAGGGTGAATAATCAGTGTATAGGCATCTTAACATACATCAAGTCAGATTGGTGTACGTTAAGTTGCCTATTATTACTTTTTATGAAGCTTTAAAAAGGCAGAATTGAACAAACGATGTCCACAGATTGTATTGAGGATGAGACTTGGAATCATTTTCTTCTATTTCCAACTTATACAAAATCATAATTCGCAAGCGTGTCGGGGAAATCATTGGGAAAGTGGAAAACTAACTATGCTGAAAATTTTCGGCAGTTTTGCTGTAAAATAATAAGGTTTAAACTTATCAGTTTGTATGGGAAATAATTTCTTATTTAAGATATTTAAAGATTTCAGGGTGTACAATCAGTGTATAGGCATCTTAACATGCATTAAGTTGGATTGGTATACGTTAAGTTGCCTATTATAACTTTTTATAAAGCTTTAAAAAGGCAGAAGTGAACAGACGACGTCCACAGATTGTATTGAGGATGAGACTTGGAATCATTTTCTTATATTTCCAACTTATAATAAATCATAATTCGCAAGCGGCAAGCGCAAGCGTGTCGGGGAAATCACTGGGAAACTGGAAAACTAACTATGGTGAAAATTATCAGCATTTTGCTGTAAAATAATAATGTTTAAACTTATCAGTTTGTAAAGGAAATACATTTTTCATTATCTTCTTTCTTATTTGGGATATTTAAAGATTTCAGGGTGAACAATCAGTGTATAGGCATCATAATATACATCAAGTCAGAGTGGTGTACAATAAGTTGCTTATTATAACGTTTTATAAAGCTTTGAAGGAAGCAGAATTGAACAGACGATTTCCACAGATTGCGTTGAGGATGAGGCTTGGAATGATTTTCTCCTTTTTCCAACTGATAATAAATCATATAATTCGTAAGTGTGTCGGGGAAAGTGGAAAACTAACTTTGATGAAAATTTTAAGCATTATCGTTGTAAAGTAATAAGATTTTCTTATTTCTTATTTCTTATTTGTTAATTTAAGAGATATATAGTTTTCAGGGTGTAAATTCAACATACAGGCATCTTAACATACATCGAGTCATATAGGTTTACGTTAAGTTGCCTATTTTAACTTTTTATAAAGTCTGGAAATAGCAGAATTGAACAGATGATTCCACAGATTATATTGGAGATGAGGCTTGAAATCTTGTTCTCCTGTGTTCGACGACTTCAAATAATTTCTAAGAGTGTCGGGAAAGTGGAAAACTAACTACGGTAAAATTTTCCAACATAATTGCTTTAAAGCAATAATGCTTAAACTTATAAGTTAGTAGAGGAAGTATTTTTTTCTTTTTTAATTTTTTTTACATGTTATTTAAAAGTTATTTCAATATTTACGGTTGTTAATTTAACGTGTAGGCAACTTAACATACATCCAATGAAATTTATTGTACGTTAAGTTGCATATGATAACTTTTTAGAAAGGCTTAAAATAGCAAAATTGAACAATTCTACTATACTAAGTGAAACGATAATGGAAAGTCGTCAGTATTACAATTGCCCAATTATATTTTTCCAATAACAATCCAGTTTCGAAAAGTGCTTCGTTTGCCTTGATCATTCGTTTCCGCGTATCCGTGAAGCAATTTGCATATTGATTGCTATAGAATCGAAGAATATACCATAAGGCCTATATCAATACCTTTACCTACATCCTGCTATTCCTACCAACTGTCACCTGCCTCCTGCCTCCTACCTTCATCTTTACCACAATCCCCGCCGTCAGACAATAATAACCGAAACACGCCAGCAATTCTTAAATAATTTAGTTGTTGTGTTGAGCATTTCATGGCGCATTTCCATGGAGCGTTTTTCCCGAGAATTACGAAGTGAACTTATTTTCCCTCGGTCTTTTTAAACTCGCTTCTTTATCGTGCCCTCGACGCGACGTGTTGCCATTGCGGCCAGGCTGAAAAGCTGCTGCCAGACTTGCATCTAATCTCGTTGCGACGTCTTGTTCGCGACTTCGCCTCTCTTCTTCTGTGTGTGTGTGTACAAATGTGTCGAATATTGCGCACGGCTCATTTACTTTGCTGAAAGCTAGACGCGGACGACGTGCACGGTTTGCCTGTGTGCGCGCGCGTGCCTTCTGTTCCTGCCTACGCCTGGCTGCGTCCTGTAGAGGGCTTCCTGCGCTAGGCTTACAGCGGCTGCTATGCTGATATATTGTTATTTTCCTATTTCTTTATTTCCGTCTGAGAGTCTATGTGTGTTCGTTTTGTCGGCGGTCTGGACGTTTCGGGAGCGTTTATTATAGTACTGTGTTGAAGGCATTGAGAAGCGGACCCGGAATTTGGTAATAACGTGCGCTGGTCTAATGTGTTTTCGGTACAGCGCATCGAAACGGCCGACAACCGCAAACTACAACCATTTCACCACCTTGGAATTACACCTTTAATATTTATATTTTCAGTGGGTATTTCCACATGTCTCGTCGCCTTTTCAAGTTCGTTTTATACTAAATGGGTTAATACTTCTATTTTTCTTGTTAAAACATGTTTCTGAATCCACGTGAAATGCGTTTTTTTCTTCGGGAATATTCATAAACTGTCTTCCTGTAGTGTAAGTTCACAGTATAGATTGTGTGCTCACTGTTCGTACTCTGCAGATGATGTGCAGGTCCGCGAGCACACGTTCTTGCACTGTGTAGCGACAATAACTAACCAGGAGAGTGTTTCAATTGTCCAACACAGATTTGAATGACATTTTCTGTACGCGTAATACATATGTTCGGCTATTTTAGTCTTAAGCGTTTTATTTTATGTTTTATTATTTCATTATTTTAGTTGTTCAGTTCATTCTTTATTTGTTCAGCATGTCCCTTTTCTCGATTTTCGTGGCAGCTGTAAGCCTGCATTATTATACAAATAAATACATTATTGCTAGGTGTGATATATGCACGGTGTGCTGACCGCGTGGAGAGAGAAGCAGGGCTTGCGCTAATTGTTTCGCCGCATTTGCGACAGTATGCCACCAACCATCTAAAGGCATGCCTCTTGATCAATTCGTGAACAATAAAAACCTTAAAGTCACACAACAACTCTTCAACATATATAGAAATAAATTATGTTAACGGGATTTTATGACGTTTCGAGTCGTTTGTCCAAAAAAATATTGTTTAGTAAAAAAATATTGTTTTATTATTGTAAGTTTGGTATATATTGCTTTAATGACATCAATCGCTGTATGAATTACGTGGCAAACCATGTTATTGCAATATATACCAAACTTTGAATTTTTTTTTGGGCAAACGACTCAAAAGGGTACGATGTAACCACGATGAAATCCATATGACAACTGACTTTATTTCCTAATTCTAGATCTATCGATTCATACAAATTCCGGCCAATAACGACTTTATTTGGAAGTCCGTAGCTCATGGCTTATTCATATACAGATGAACTAACACATTAATATTGAAAGATTTAAAGTTCTTAGGAATACACATTAGATCTATATAAATCCGTTTTCTTATCATCTCGATTTGGCTATTGTTCCCAACGTAATTACGCTCCTCTGTTTACGGATCTGCGTAAACATAGATAAGAAAATTAGAGGAAAAATAGAGCGACATGTTCGAAATAAACCCGTGCTTTTTGTTTTTTTACCAGATATGTTTGCGAAAAAGTGGAGCAAAAAATGGAAATTTGATAGGTTCACAGATTCTTGATCTTCACTTCCCCCTCTTTACATACTAGCTTTCTCTTATTTCCTTCAGATGATAAGTTTATTAAGGGGAAACATGTTTTAATTAAACGTGTAGTTTCCTCAACAAATAAAAATTGAACTGGGTCTTTGCACATTTTCATGTTCAATTATTATTTCTACATCGCTCGTTCCCTTTTTCTTTTATAAACTGTCCTTGGAATTAACTCTAATTATACATTAATAAATTGCAAATATCAAGAATGATGAAGGCCAAAAAAGTGAATTTAGAGAAATGGTTACATTTTTCCCTGCGACAGTCAATATATATGCAAGTGAGCATGTGAGAATGTGACTTTTTGAGGCACGCACTGTAAAAGCGCCAACATTTCACCACACATGCTGCAACTCTTCGTGGAAGGAAAACAAACATCCGCGTATTTCCATCCAACATGCGTGGCGTGCCTCCACCTCGATTCTCCCTGAATGTTTTGGTGCTGTTTGCATTTAGAAAGCGAAAGTATATGCGTGGGGGCGGCATAGCATCATAGGGGCGGCGAGAGATATGTTTTCCATGTAAACCTTCGACAACCACCCTCCGATGGTGTTATAAGCCTGTTGCGAAACCAAATATATGGCTATGTTTTCGTTTACTTAACCTAATTCTACTTTTCAGAGTACAATCTTCTTAAAGATCTTGTTATTTACATATTGATAGTTTATGAATTATTACAGTTTACTTCCTCGGTACTGTTTTATTTTAAAGAAAAGTAAACATATTTAAACATTTATTAATAATGAAGTTAAGAAGCATAGAAGCATAACTATACCAAGTATCAACAAATTTTGCTAATAAAGCTTACAAGGAGAGTGTGTCAATTGTCCAACACGGATTTGGATGAAATTTTTTGTACGTGCAGTACATATATAAAAATAAATTGTGTTAATAGGAATAACGTGGCGTATCATCAACACGTCTGTATGTAGACCGATTTTGGCTCGCTTGCCACAAGTACACGTGCGAGTATACGAATACTGCTGTTAAAGCAATACATACAAAACTTTGATTTTTTTTGGCAAACGGCTCAATTCAGCGTGAAATACCGTTAACACAATTTATTTCTAAATATGTACGACACGAACAAAAAAATTTCATTCAATTCCGTGTTGGACAATTGACACACTCTCCTGGTTAGTCGAAATTATCTACTGTAAAATTGCATACTCAGCTAGTAATATAAATCCGATGATGTAATGTTCTTGATAGTATTATCATGTATGACCTGCACCTACAATGCATCCCAAACAATCAACCACTATTCATCATCCCTTGCCACCTACGATCACGATCACCACCAAAAGCTTCCTTTAACCATCATCATGCACATCCTATTAGCAAACTGCCTCGAAACGCATACAACAAACAATTGTAATTATACTCAGCATGCGCTTAATTACACCAGTTGTAATTACTCGTCTACAAGATACAAGACTAAAGTATGTTTTACCACGCTTGTAGTAATATATCTTCTTCCAAGGCGCATTAACCGAGACTTAATCTAAGACCTAAATATTTTAATTCATGATGAGCTTTTGATGCTCGGCTTCCAGTAATTTTTTATTTATAAACCATACGTGTGTAGAGAGTCTTTTTTCTCTTTAGTGCTGTATGAGACGGGTAGGTTTGGCTTATGCCTATTTATCCAATGTTTGGCATTTTTGTGCGTTCGTTTGTAAAGCTTTTTTGATAAATGACTTCAAACGTCGGCTGGACGAATGCACGAGGCCTACAAACGGTAATTTATTAACCAATTCGGGGGTGTACTTGTTATGGGCACGCGCTACGCATTCCGGCAATCCTTATGCCGCCTAGTCGAGCAGTAAATTGCGTCCGATGCTGACGGGAATCAAAACAACATTAGAATTGCTACAAATTTAGAGCAATTCCATAAATAATTCAATTGCAGTGAAACCCTTTTCCTGAAATTTAAGTCTCTTTCGTTCAAATGGTTTATTTCAAGATTATATTGAGTAAAATTAGGTAAATGGAGTGTTTTAGTAACTTAGGACAAAATTGTTATATATTTGGTCTTACCGAAATTATATTTTTCTTCTAAAAACTTTGAGGTTATGGATACAAGCGCCGTTATAAATTTATGAGTTAATGTCATTTTACCCTTCACTGCTTACAAACTGAGTAAATAATAGTAAATAAATTTGAAACAATTAACTTATAAAACTCGTGGAAGTATAAGGAACTTTATTATGACGATAGACATTGACTGCGTGAGGTTGAGGCAGAATTTAACTCGAAGATAATGACGGAATGCTGCTCATATTCGGCAGTTTCTTACTCGAGTGCACTAAATGTTGAAACGCGATCGGTTGATATTGAGACCTCCGGCAGTGATGATGGTTTGATGGCTGGAAATCCGACAATTACAACTCTTCAACTCTAAAAGTTTGCACTCGCACGCCCTGTTTCACCCAACTTTATCGCCCTCACAACGATAGGCAACCGTATTAAACAAATAGCCGATTATTGGGAGATTACAACATGATCTAGGTGCATCTTAAAGCGAATACATCCATAGTGTTACTTAACCCAGATTAGTTACATTGTGTTTCCAATTATTTTGATCATCGTATGAGTATATAGTAGTACTTTCTTCTCCCTGAAGGCACCGCCACAATCTAGACATGGAAACAATATTTTTCAAAATTTGTTCTGAATATCCACATTTCGGTGTTCTGCTCTCCAAGCTATTCCAACAAATCTTTTACAAGCTGTCTCAACTTTTACGAGGAATAACCGATTTATCAGATCTGATTTTAATAGGGTTATGGGTTCCGGTTATGTTAGGGTTGTTATATGAAATACTGTGAAATTGACACATAAACTAGGCAACCCAAGATACACCAATATTTAGGTAACCTACAACGTTAAATATAAAACTGATAACATTAAAATTCCCGGGAGATTTTTTTGCATTTATTATGGTGTTAACAATGATATGCTGTATTAGCTACGTATAGGGAACTTTTTAACACATTTTGCATACGTTTGCCTCAAGACATGAATTTGAGTATAGTATATTTTATTGCGTGCGTGAATTATGGCGAATACGGCGTGGATGGATGTATTATGAGTGTGACGACGCTTTTGTCGTAATCGAAAATGTCAACCCTCCGACACGGCGGCGTCGCATGCCTTTTGTCAACTGGGGGATAATCTGGAATGCCGTTAAAAGTGTGCCTCACATAAATGTCTTCTGCCTACGATGCGTCGTTGTCGTCGTCTCAATTGAGGCACGGTGCGTCTCTCTTGAGCCTCACGAGTCTTTTGTGGCTCATCGCATTGGATGGGAGACCGGGGCTTGAAAAACAATATACAAAGTGCAGCCTCCGAAAACTACGGACTTGTCTACAATCTGATGTGCGTGGATGTATGTGAAGGAACGCGCGAGATGAAGTGCGTCGGAGGCAGAAAAAAATAAAAATAAAATGTCAATGAGGGTTTTGCTTTGCTTTATGTGCGTCTGCTTTTGTTTTCATGAGCAATTCAGAAGCGAGTAACAATGCCTGGCTCTGGGAGGACGATGAAGGTACGCTTAAGAGGTGTCAATTACAATTAACGCTGCGCTGAATATGTCGGCATTGAAGGTAAAAGGGATTTAAATATTCAACACACAGACGGGTTGTATGCGAATATGCGGGTTTAGTATATTGTTTTCGTCGTTCTTTTTTGAAAATCTCTTTAAATTATCAGATATAAGGTTAGAGATTGACGGTTAGTTTATTCTATAGTTTTTATTCCATTGGTATCAACATTTTTAACGAGAGAACAAAGCAATAGGAACGGTAAAGACCTGCGAAGACTGTAGTGTAGTTTCACAGGTTTTATGACTCCCCCCACTCCACTCACTCCTGCTTTTCTACGCGTCTCTAAATGTAGAATCAGTACTAGCACTGGTCCATTCCTGTCTTTAGAAACGTTTTTAGGGAACTAAACGCAAAGCATTCTAATTGAACTTTTAGTCTCGAAATAAAATAAGATTGGACCACGATGAGTTTATGAATATAGTCAGAAACAATGCTTTACTAAAAAAACTATTAAAAATCTTAACTATAAGATGAAAGATCTTAATTGTACTTTCTACAACCATGAAAATCCCCCTTCGCTGAAATTCGATTTTTATGAGACTTATCAAAACCGTTTTCGAATCACTATCGAAACGCGTCCGCAAAACGTGTGTGCATAAAAGATAATCGACAGCAAAGCCGTACCCTTTCGACGCGGCGCCCTCGCGATTCCACCGATCATTTCCGCAACCTTTCCGAACCCGTTCCTCTTTTTTTTAATACGCTGTCACACTGCGGCGTCCGCCACCGGTTTTCGATCCGTGGGCAAACAAACGCTTCGCCGACAATCCCTTGGAATTGCACCGTCTTATACCGTATTATCCTACGTTTAGAGAACATAAAAGTTCACTCTTTCTCCGAGGGCGTATGCTTCTTGTTTCCGCACACTGTGCGTGCCACATTTCCGTGTGTGTGTGTGTGTGTGTGTGTGTGTGTGTGTGTGTGTGTGTGTGTGTGTGTGTGTGTGTGTGATTGTGCGCGAGCGCCCAGCAAATATGGAATACGTAATATGCTGTTCGGAATACGCGCCAGCATATCATATCAATATCGAATATGGGCGAAAAGTTTAGCGAAAATAAAACTGCTATTGTGTAGCCTGTGAGTGAGTCGCATCTAGACGCACAATGATGCAATGAATATGGAGTTAAGATTATATTTTATAGAAGGGTGGTAGAGATAGAGTTAGAGAGAGAGAGATAAAGAGAGAGCGATAGAGACACAGAGAGAGAGAGAGAGAGAGACAGGGACGAAACAGCGCGAGATCTGGTTAAAGGACGATCTAAGTTCTAGGATGTGGCGCAGATTTTCTTTTATGAGTTTCTTTGCCTGGTTTGATACGAGTGAGTTAATCTTGGGTTTGTTTGAATTCTTCTAACAAATTTTTCTTTGTTCTTTTTTCTATATTTTTGTAGAGAAGAATAAATATACTAGTCTTAATAAAGTTATATTATTGCTGGTTTTCATTATATATAATAATTCGGAAAATATGCTGAGGATAGACTGTGAATGCGAATAGAGTTTGATTGGTTCTAAGACTTACCCCACCATACTGTCCGCAATACTCAAATGCTTAGCCTTAATAATATGCGTACTTTTATGTGACAAGTCAGTTTAACACAATATTTTCTGGAAACTCCTATTATCAAAAAAGAAAGAAGCATATAACTTCAATCAAATCTTTGTATCTTCAAAGAAACTATATATAAAAGCAAATTCTGCCATTCACAGAATGACAACCTACAGCAACATGTCACCATACTAATATTTTTCATCTGGTTTCCCCCCGTGTTTCCCTCGTCGCTTTGAGTAAAAGTCAACTTGAAAAATATCGATAGAAAATCCAAGAGATAAAGTCCACAGAATTTCGTATTTCGTTTACGCTCCGCCGAATTCTGGAGATTATTTTCAGTTTATTTATTATTTTAGCCTCCCGACAACTGTTTTATTTCAACGTGCACCGCGTGTGTGTCGTGTTTAAAGTTGATATCTATATTTTCAACATTGTGCCGCCGAAGAGAAATACGCGTTACGTGATCGGTTTCAGTTTCATCTTCGGATTTGTTGCTCGCCCGACTCGTTACAAGTTTACCGTGCCTGCTATTGATGTGCAGATACAATGCGGTACGTGCACGCGAAGCGATAGGATAACAAGTTTTCTATCTTTATACATCTTCGGTGGAAAAACGCACGTTTCGCGTCCTTTTACAAAGCTGGGTTTCTGCTTGGCGGCGAAGACAAATCGACATATAAACCCAACAACTAAATACACAATAAAAAATCACATTCAGATTTATACGTATCTCTTATAGGGTCGTTTGACAAAGTGTTGATTTTCTTTTGTGTTATTTGTAATATTCGATTTTAGATGAAATTATGTACATTTTGTTTTATTTTATTCAGAATTGATATAATATTACGTTTTTGGCGTTGTTCAGGTCTGGGACTGTCCATTTGGGTATAACAGAGATTTCTAGATAGTAGGCTACATAACATATCCGGTTGTTCATATCATACTCCGTTTTTGTTTTTGCTGTTAGCATCTGCTTATGTTTGTCTTATATTGGTATCTTTAAGCATATCCTAGGCACAGCAGTTGATACGTATCCATGGCTTGTGAAGAACTGTGATGTCCACAGATATATTTTGTTAGAATCTGTCGAGAACCGATGGAAACGATGAGGAGTGTTTGAATATGCATTGGGAGGGAAATTGACGGTTGGAAACTACGGTTGATCATACGATAGATGACTTTTGGAAACAGCTGTTACTGAGGTCGGTTGGCGCGAGCCAAAGACCAACGGTGACCCTTCACGAAGGCGTTGGGTGGCAGCGAGTACGCCTCACAAGTATAAACAAGTAATGCTCGTGCCTAATAAAGAGTTTCTTCCCCTATTTTGGATGCATCTCCTGAATTCCTCACATCAGACGACGGGCAGTCGTCGGCCAGCTATCCTTCGAGATAAATAGTCTGATTGCATTTTGTTTGCGACAGAATCAGTTTCTGTTTCGGAGGATACTTAACGATAAAGTTGTGCCGTTTCTCGACCTTCCCCTTTCGAATATTTATATATACCGTTATATTTTTATATGAACATGGCTAAAAGAAGAGTTTCTTAAAACAATACCGTCAATCCCAATTTAATATCACATTTGGTCGCGAGATATCGGACAAACGAAAAATTTGAAATGTGGCTGATTCGTTTATATTCTGCCATATAAATTTCGTCCAACAAGTTTGAGATTTTCGGATATAAGAGTTGCTTAATACAATACCGACAATCAATATCACAATTACATCACGAGATGTCGCGAGCCTATTTTATGCTGAAAGTCCATTGGGTAGTATAGTTTCGCTGTTTCTCGGTCTTCCCCTACTCCAATTTCTATACTGCCGCTGTTGCTTGGATACCATCGAGAACGCACAACCCTCAATAAAATCATCTACAGAATTCCACAAAATGTGTTGATTTACTTTCACATTAAGTATAATATAAGTTAATGGCGCACCTGTGCAGTCTAGTGGTAGCGTCTCGTCGAACCACGTAGGAGGACTGGGTTCGATTCCCCGAGGTGGGCAATCCATCGGGTGATTATTATTCACTCATAACTTACCACAAACACTTACAACGCTACACATTCAACACTCATCATTCAGCCCTCAACATTCAACTCTCTACACTCAACATTCAACACCCAACAACTACCCAACAAAAACAAATAAAAAATTGTAAACACACAAATATATATAGTTATGTTTCTTTGTTGAAAACGCAGTTGAGGTTTGATGTTGAGAATAGACTTTATTTCACAACAGTGAAACTTTACGATTAACAAACTCAAGATACTTTATTCAAAAAATGATTTTGAATTATATTCGTGAATCTTGAATACGGGATACTTGTACTTAAAGTAAAGTCAAGAATGGAATCTTATTTTATTTACAAAGAATTTTGGAGGAAGACTTTTATCTTCCCCACGCAAATGTCCAGATGCGCAGGTGACTGATACGCAGAGTCGTCTGTGGTGGTGGAGATGGTGGCGCATGTAAGTATGATGCAGTTGCCGCCATCTACTAGGTGGTGAGGTAACTATATGTACAAACCCGGCGGAAAAATCTCGGGGTTGATAGCCTATAAAATATATACATTATTATTATAACTTGGTTAAATTTGCGTTGATTTCGTTTTATTCCCTCCAGTATTTCTGTTTTTATTTATCATTTCTTTATTATCTCGTTAGAATCGGTTACGATCGCTGAGGATCCTTAACGATTGGTGTACATTTGGCAAGAACCTCAGATTCACCTAAAAATCAGACGCCCAAATACTGAGACCCTCTCTGAGGATGCCACCAAAGTGTAGTAAGAATGAATCACTGCGTTTATGCCTAGGCATAAACTGAGACAAAAAGGTCGCTCGTAAACGCAAAGGCTGTACGGTAGCGACGACATTTAACAGTTTATTCGTGTACGCGATGACTGCAAACGCATTCTGGATATCAGCGCATAAAATACGCGTAAAATCAGCGACGCAAAGCGGTCGGATCTTCAGCCGGAAATCGAATAAAGAAAAACGAGCTCGTACGAAAATTGAAGACCTCTCGGGGTTCTCGAGACCTCGGACTTCTCCGAAAAAGAGATGGTGGAAAATGTGCGCGCCAGTGCAAACTAAATAATAGCTGATCCATCCATTGGGGATTGTCCACCGTCGTGCAGTTGCAGTAAATCTAATAGTAAACTACAAGCACAAGTTTTATTTTATTACCATTACGATGCTATTACTCTTGTATGACGATCGTTTGCTTTCCTCTGAACCGTTGAATTTGTGTAGATTTCTGCTCATTTTTACGCACTTCAAGATGTTTTCCCACATCATGAAATTCACAATTATTAATATGAAGAAATTATATGAAACCGTATTACTATATGATATATAAAAGTGTAAGAAATGACTGCCGGATGTCGGGCGAGGTTGAGTTGCAGGCGCGCGTGGAGGAAAAGTAGGAAAAGAAGCGTCTTATAAATCTTGTAAATGTTTGCCGTGGAAAGTTGGAAAATAACTAACACGGTGCAGCCGGGTGATGGCAGCGGCGGACTGCGACGGGTGGCGGTGCGCGGGTGGCGCGCGCCTTTTGAGTTATTTGCGCGCAATATGTTCCTAATTTCTTTCGCTATAGTTACACCGGAGGCGGCGTCGTGTGGCGGCAGCGGGCGGAACTCGCATTTCGCTAAAGTTCATCTATCACGGTATTATTTTTCCGGTGTTATATTTTATTGCACATTAAATGTAGGAAAACGGATACGAACATCAAAACAAAATTAGATCAAAATTAAACGTTATGATAGAATTTTCGTTTATTTCATTTTTATTATATTATTTTATATACAAGTCGATTTGTAGACCATTGCTCGATTATGCATGTATCTGTATGATGTTTGCCTCAAACATAGCAAAAAAG
>JAODAC010020893.1:0-18910 GCA_027575185.1 Mimaenictus wilsoni
TTTGTTAAGTAGGAATACAGAACCACATACTATATTAACTTGTATATATTGTATCCATGTTATTCAATTGTAAAAATTTCTAATAAATTGTTAAATTGCAAAATTGCTCGCCTGCCACGCGGGCGGCCCGGGTTCGATTCCCGGACGATGCATCTTTTTCTATATGTTTTTCCCAGTTTTTTAACATCTAAAACACATTTGTACTAACTTCTTCTATGACGTGAGGAGGTAACATCGAAACACCAGGAAACCAAACCAGGCATGGGGCAGACAGAACGGCTACTGAAACCTAATAGTAACACTAGTTATAAATCTAGGACTCTTTCATGATATGCAGATAGAACAGTAGATGAATATGATAACAGTTTATAAGAAACCTGCTCCCGCACTGCCCCCTATAACCTATAACCGATAACTTCTTCTATTATAAAATTTTTGTGGTATTTACAGAATTAACAAAATCACAATTATCAATCGACAATTTGGGTAGGTTACAACCCGATCTCGCATTACATTCACCAAGCAAACCCCCACAACCGGCGCCTGCACCACCACCGCCACCAACACACCCCAACTCATCTCTATCCGATTGCGGCAAACGACTAACACCACTCTCATCGCTCGCCGCCCCTTTACCGACGCTTACCCTTGACAGTCTGGCAAGCCACCCCTCAAATCTACTCTCAGCCCGAGGAATTTTCAATAATTTACAATACAACACGACACATCATGCACACACCTCCGGATTACTCTCTCCAGAAGGTTACCTAACTTTTAAAAGGCATCGCGGTGAAAAGAAACCTATTCCCGAGGAGCAAAAGGACGAAAAATATTTCGAGCGACGGAAGAGGAATAATCAAGCTGCAAAAAAGTCCAGAGATGCACGAAAAATACGAGAAGATCAGGTAAGTAACAATCAAAATGGAATTTGTACGTTTTATCTTTTGGTTTTCTACTAGGTGGCGCTGAAAGCAACAATCCTAGAACATGAAAACGCCATCCTCAAAGCACAGGTGTTAACATTACGCGAGGAGGCATCATCTTTGCGTCAGATGCTTCTTCAGAAGAAAACACTGGAATTGAATACGTGATTAGTTTAATTATTTGTTAATTGTTATTTATTCTTATAAAATGTAGAGCTAATTATTTATCTTTATTGGTTCAATATTTCAATGTGCTTTATGGAAGTAGGTCTACGAGTGTGTTGAGTAATAGTTATTTTTATGTAAGCACAAAATAAAGGGTTAAGAAAATACATTTTCCGATATTATAAAATCATAGTAGGAGGTGCTAGAAAGAACCCCCAAATACATACCGTTGAAAGAGACAGGGAATTGAGTAGAATAGAGAATAGGAGATTGATGAAAAATATTCGTTTGTTAGAAATGAAAGTAAGGAAAATACTAAGAGAGAAGAGGAGGGCGTACTAGTAGGGATAATACGGAAAGCAGATATAGATATAGAGGAACAGAAGCGGCAGGAGTATATTATAAAGAGCATGTTCAAGCCAACATACAGATTTCTATAGATAATCTACCGGATATTGACAAGAAGGCACTAAGTACAAGGAATAAGCGAGTTATATCAAGGAAGAGGTGGGAATTTGAAAATTCAGAAAGGTAAGTATGGATGGAAGCTGAATATATGAGGTGTCTTGATGATGTGGAGACATGGGACCATATAGAGAAGAAGAATATATAGAGTCTGAATGTAAGAGACAGGTGAACTCATGGGTATGGACGCTATGTGCTACCATCGGACTTAGGATCTGTTAAGGCTTGCAATATCATAATATGTTGCTTATATATGTGGTGGTCCATAATAATCAGTTACATATAAGGATAACTTTGTACACTCATTTATTGGATTAACACGTCTAAAATTTTTAAATGCATGCAGAGTTTTTTCCGATATCCTCAAATCAAGAGTGATAGTTGAGAACAGACGTTCGTATAGTCCACCTGTGCTTAAATTTAATCAGGCTTACGTCAAAAAAGTCAAAAAAAAGTTCTGTCAAGAATAAATTGTAAGACTTTTGAAGAACAAAATTTGCAAAATATTTATAATATGCCTGATTTAATATATTCATGGATTCTATCAATCCCATCTGTTAAAAAAACACGACATATACGAGTACATCAAATAAAATAGACAACCAAATATACTCCAAATATCACTTATTGTTAACGAGCTACAACATGATATCATCATCATATGGGTGCTGGGCTCCTATGTGAAGCATAGTGCTTCTGTGCTACTTTGATGCTCCGGTCCTGTGCTATTCTTTTGGCTTCATTTCAAGAACTTGATATAGGCAACTAAAATTACTTTTCTTCTTTTCTTATAATTGGTTGCATATCCTACCTAACTAAATTTTTAAACTCAAAAACTTAAAAGAAAAAAGAAATATCAGTCTTAAATAAAGAAATTCTAACTCCAAAGAAAGACAAAATCGACAATATCAAAAAATCTAAATTGCCACCTCAAAAAAATCACATCATGCTCAATCCGCCATTTCCCCATTGAACCAAAGAAAACCCGGAAATAAGCGACTTCATAAACATAATGAACAAAAATGTCTATCTCCAATCATACCCATTGTGCACCACCCCAACTCCTTGCAACGCCAACGTCGACATTGGCAAACTTTTTATGCCACATTATAACTACTTTTATAGGATCACAAATTTTCTAGTTTTCTAGAATTTTCCAAGCTTATTTGGTTGCCTATCGACTATAACCAACAAACGTCATTTTTCAAGTTAGTTTGTATCGTTGTATAGCTCCATGCGATTTTCGGGCAAATCATTATTATTTCCTCATCCCTATTACACAAATACTCTTTATATATTTAAACATTGAATTTAAAGTTTCTGTATATATAGAACTTTTTTATATATCTAAAAATGGCCGAATTACAATGCTATAATCGTGGTTGTGGAAAGAAATACTTGGAAGCCGAAAATAATCCAGGTAGCTAAAACTATAAACCATAGATTTATTAATTACAATATAATCAATATTTGTGATAGAATCATGCAGACATCATCCTGGTGAGCCTGTTTTTCATGACGCCTACAAAGGGTGGTCATGCTGCAACAAAAAGTGTACTGACTTCACCGAATTCCTCAATATCAAAGGCTGCACTGTCTCGAAGCACTCAAACATTAAACCACCAGAGCCAGAAAAGCCTTCTTCGGCGAATATTCCTGATACTGAGGTGATTGTTGTGCAACCTATCACAAAGACTGCTTTGCCAAGACCATCTATTGAAACGCCCATGGTAAGAAGACCGAAATTGTTCGGAAACACTTGATTTTACACACACACATTAATATTTTCAGACTAAATTAACTCCAGAGGTAGCTCCTTCGTTGATGCAAAGCATTCAGAGTGCTCCACCTCCAACTATAAAAAACCAACAGGAAACTGATGAAATTCCTGTTGGAACAATGTGCAACAATGGTGGATGCAATATTGCGTATGAAGGGTCTGATAGGGAAGAATCCAAATGCATTTATCATCCAGGAACACCGATTTTCCACGAGGGATTGAAGTTTTGGTCATGTTGTCAGAAACGCACATCAGATTTTAATGCATTTCTTAGTCAAGTTGGTTGTGTTACTGGAAATCATGTTTGGAAGAAGGAAGTAAGTTCCTTAAATTTCCGAAAATTACATTAGAAGAGTGTTGGAAAATCATTTTAAATTTACAGGATAGTGATGAGAAGACGATTCACTGTCGTTGGGACTTTCATCAAACGGTGACACATGTAATTGTTTCGATTTATGCGAAACAGTATTGCCCTACGAAGAGTGTGATTGAGTTAAATCCTATTCGTATATTTGCACAAATCGTTTTTCCCAATGAGAATGATGGAGTATTTAGTCTGGACCATGAATTACAAGGGGTAAGTTGCAATTTTTAGAATTACGTAAATGGCTGTTTGGGAAGACGGGGGAGGAGGACAAAAGGCTAAGTCTATTAGTACCTTTAGCGAAAAAGTTCCCCAAAAAAATCAAAAGTTCGAGATTCCTAGGATGGGCATTACATTTTGAAGTTAAACTTTTATACGATCGGAAACCGGCGCCCGACTATTTCCCTCATGGGCGGTATTCGTATTTAGGATAGATGTTTCCCCACTCTTTTTTCCTAATGTGTGTATTGTTCCAACTTGAGAGATGGGCTTTTTTTTAAATTTAACCCTAGTTTTTAAATGTCTGCGGCGTTTACCATAGTCGCACATGCGTCTGTGGCGATACTAAAATGAAACACGATGTTTCTATATACCTGCTTTCATTGTTCCTTGTTCTTCTCAGATCATCGATGTTTCTTCAAGCAACGTAACAATGTACGGTACAAAAATCGAAATCAAGATGAAAAAAGCAGAGCCTGGAAGTTGGTCACGTCTGGAAATCCCAAACAAAATGCCATTACAATCCACCGCAGCCAATGGAGCCGTAGAAAATGAAGCGACATTAGAAAGTAAAGTTGAATCGGTTGATTTGAGTGATTTATAAATAATGTTTTATACAATATTATTGCTATTTGTCATTAAAACGTAAACTGAATTTTAAATACACGTGTTTCTTCAAGTTGCTTTCAAGTGAGCAACAATCTATTAACAATGAACATAAAAAATAAACGAAACTAAAGTTAATGTAAAATTATCTACAATCTAGGTTTGCGTTGGTTAACCTGTTATAAACAATGAACGAAAAAACGAAGCATTCCATTTGGGGTGACACGTGATAAAAACTAGTTAATGATATAATGAATTCGTAACACTAATCATCCTTGAGTAAGTTACCATCAGTCAGGGTGGATAGAACACTATTCCTGAGCGTCGCCGATTCCATCTGGTTTGATGGCGAACATTGCTTCACTTTCAGGCAGGCAGGGCGAGTCGTAAATCTTACAAATTCGAGTCTCGCCTCGACCTTTACGAAGATACAGGCGTGTTGTCGACGAATGTGCCATGATGTTGCCACCAATGGGCTTCTTTGGGTCGGCTTGGAATGTAGGAGCACCGTCGACTTGGGCGACGACTTGGTTTGTTATCAATACGGCGATACCATACTGAAAGCAATATTATTATTATTGTTTAAAATCGTTTGAAAATTTTTATTTACATCTAAAAATCTAAGAAATGTTTTAAATGTACATAAAATAAGACCAAAACAACAATTAAACACCGCATGTGAATGCTAACAAGTCACATACCCTTTCCTGTTTAAACAGGATTTTGTCGCGAAAAACTGATTAAAATTACATTACTTCGTGGGTTTTGATACCGTTCTTAAGGATTGATCCGTAATAACGTGATTTTCTCGATTAAACGGAGTCTACTGTATCACTCAACGACGGCGATGTTTAATAGGAATTTGTCAATTTTTCTCCACTTACCTCATCAGCAAGTCGCTTCAACATGCGCAGAAACTTCGCCAGATGCATCTGTCTTGCGGCAAGCTCGCCTCTCCCCGAGAAATCCGTCCTGTAAAGTGCCATAGCACTGTCCACAATCAACAAACTGTAGCGTGAATCTGCCATCAACGCGGCAGCCATCACAAGCAAACTAGTCTGATGATCAGTGTTAAAAGCCTCGGCGACGGACACGTTGTCTAGGACTTCTTTCGGATTCAACTGATAACGCTCAGCGATTGCAACCAAACGATCCGGTCGGAACGTGCGCTCTGTATCAATGTACATTACTTTTCCTTCTCCACCACCAATATCTGCTGGAAGCTTTAATTAAAATAAAATTGATCATCATTCATAAATAACATCATCAGCAAGTGTCAAAATGAATAACTTAAAATTAGAAATTACATTTAAAATTAAATTATAACAAGGGGGAATCTAAAAATCGGTATTTTGGAAATAGATAATCAATAGTCCAAGAAAATTCCTCCATTACTTCAATTATGTATATGTTTTTTGTTTTTTTTTTATGTTTTGGTAAACATAAACCAACTATATATTAACAAGTCCCCTTTATGATCTATAATCTTATTATATTATTGAATGATTTAGCTATTGGCCATTTCCAAAACATCGATGTTCTGACCTGGTTAATGAGATTCCTCTTAACTCACCTGTGCTGTAACAGCCAAGGTATGACAAAGCTGTGTCTTCCCCGTCCGGAATTCCCCAAACATCTCCGTAATCGACCCTGTTTCAATCCCACCTCCGAGAAGTTGATCCAACGCCTTCGACCCAGTTGTCAGGAAGGTAAGTTGCGCCCGTTTCTCGTAAAGTTTAGTCGCAGTGACGAAACCCATTGGCACAAGTTTGGTGGCTTCTGCCAACATTTTGTCGACTTTCGCATCGGAAAAACCTTTGATGGTAAGCAAAGCCTTCTTTGGGGTATAGACAATCGATTCAACTGTGCAATAACCAGCTTCTTCCAGACGTTTTATATCACCAGATGTTATACCATTTGCCTGAATATTGCTTCTTCAGTCTAGTTGAATTTCTATTAGAAAAATAAGGTTTTGGTGACTTACCTGAAGACGTGAAATTGGAATCGCAACTTTATCTTCAAAGTCGCCTTCTGCATCGATTGTTGAAAGCATTTCCTCCTCTGTTTGGCAGCTCATTTTTATCTCGATTGTTTCACTAGTAACTATTATTTAGACAAGTTTCGACCTATTGAAGAACGTATGGAGAAGACGTTCAACTTTCAAGGAGTTCGGCGGTTATGACGAGAACACAGAAACTGCGGGAATTTTGACAGTTAGAACCTACAAAATTCCCTAGATGTTTAGAAACAAATTTAATATTATATATTTATTGAATATTCCTTTTACATTTCCATTACATTTCCATTACAAATTATTACAATAAAAAATATAAAATGCTAAATTATTTGACATGTTAAAATGTGTTTAAGTATTTTAATATAGAAATTTGAATTTCCAAGAGTGGACATGTGATTACTAAGAAGTAAAAGTTCCTAGAATTTCAAGAAGTGTCACAATCGAAAACAAAATTAGTTTTCAAAGAAAATCCGATTTTTTGTATCAATTTTGTTTAATAATTGACCACTAAGAGCGAACAAAACCATTTATTTGTTTATTGTTTATATCTATAGTGGCAAACTATTATACATTAATGCGTTATACAATTTTGTAGAAATAATTCTAAAACTACGAAAATAAAGGTTATGAAACCGTTGGAAAGTTAGGAAATTTAAATTTATTGAAAAATCTTCAAATTTCAAACTAACACATTAAAGTATATACTAAAATTATCAATTTCATTACTTACTTCCTCTTTAATTTTAAAATTTTGTTATAGATTATAAAGATAACAAAACTTCAAGAATTATAACCTCAATAGGTTAATATGGTTAAGATGGTTAATATGATCTTAAATGAAGAAATATAACCTCAATTTGATGAATATGACCTTAAAAAGAAGTCAAGAAATTGATAATTCTCTGAAAATGTGTCATTGACCTGTCATTTAATAAAAATTTCTGTTATCACATTTCCATATTATGTCCGAGGACGTAGAGGATGAAGAATCCGGTGAAGATGTTGAGGAAGAAGATGGTGAATCAAGCATACACACCGAAGGACTGTCGAAAATCTACGCACTGCTTCACTATTCGCCCATACGCGAATCGCCAATTGACATTCATTTACCCAACACGACTAAAATCCAGTTAACTGAATTGAATTGGTATGGAATGAATGTATCTCCCAAGAAAGTGAAACTTACGAATAATGGTTTTACTAGTAAGAACAATCGTTTGTAATACTTTCACCTTTTATATGCTACAATGACTTGTATTCAAATATCGAAAATGTTTTAGTAAATTATAGTGCAGTTTGGTCAGAGGCACGCCCGCTTATCTCAGGCGGCCCATTAATCGGCGATTATAGCTTTTCTCAGCTACATTTCCACTGGGACAGTCATAATCAAGCTGGATCGGAACATACAATCTCGGGAGAACCGCAAATATTGGAAATGCATGCCGTTTTCTATAAAAGTTGTTACAGGTCCCAGGAATCAGCGTTATTGAGGAAGGATGGTATTGCAATAGTCGCATATTTGTTTCGTGTAAGTTTTACAGCTACTTATTTATTTTTTATTAGCATGTGATAAATGTTACACCATTATATCATGTATTTATCATAATATGGAATTATGGAATAGACAGAGTTAGTCTGAAGCAATTTTTACCTATTAATTTAGTTGCAGGACGAAAATAATGAGGAAATAGGAAATTTTATCGAACGGATACCGGATATTCGTGAAGCGCATGCCACAATACGATTGGAGCCAGCTCCCTTGGAGACATTCCTACCGTCGTTTATCAACGATTATTTCTTTTACATTGGAAGTGTTAACACATCGACATCGATTCACTACGCACATTGGTTAATCTGTCGTGTGCCACTGGGTATTGCATTGAATCAGGTATTACATTTTAGTTTTTCTGTGAGATTTTCTAATTGCTTCAATTGTGCAGAAAAGGAAATGGCCCTGACGTAAGTTATTAGCAAATTTTTTCCCCCTTTACTTTGAAAATTAGATGGCGTTCGTGGATTTAAGTATCGAGACCTAAAATACTAATAAATATTTATCGATACCCATATGTTTATATAAACATTGCGACAATTGCATTATCAAATATGAAATTTTTTAATTAGATATACCATCAATATAAAAACACATTTTTCAAAGTTGTAATAAGTTAAATATGAATAAAATAGGTCGAAGTATTCCGATCCCTCATTGCCGAGGACGGCCAACCACTACTGAGAAACTGCAGGGACGTACAGCCCAGTGGTGGTTGCACCGTCTTCCACGTCAATCCATCAGGAATGAACGCCGCAACCCTTCTTATCATGCAGAAGTCGACTGATAAACGCCAAGAACGGGCGATGAACAGCAAATATACACGCTCTTCATGTGAATACCCTGGATAACACCTTGGACTAAAAAAATAAGGTAATTAAACATAACAATTCATTGTTTTTCTTCCATATTTATTAGGATTGATATATTGATTAGTATTAGTATCTTCATTACCGAAGACAGCCAACCACTCCCGAAAAAATGCAGCCCTTTGGTGGTTGCACGGTGTTCTACGTTAATCCACAGAAATGAATGTCATTTGTCATGCAGAAATCGACTGATAAACGCCAAGAACGAGCATCAGCAGCAAATAACTGCGTTCATCATGCCAATACCTCGGATAACACGACACACAACGTCATAAGGTAATTAAACATAAGAATTCAATGTTTTACTTTCATTTTAATTATAAATACATATTCCAAAATCAGTACATTCATAAAATACTTGCAATTAAATGTATGCTTGTACTTAAATATTTAAGTATAAATGTGTGAAATTTATCGTAATTCTCTTACAGTTACATTATTCAAATATATTGCGCACTGTTAATCTAGATTCGAGTAGATAAAGAGTTAGGTTAGGGATGTCATTTGACAGAATACTGCTCCGTTGACAGAAAAACTACGTACATTTATGCGTTTAGTTACAAAAATAGCCCTTAGAAAAACCTACAACTGTGATAAAGCTCTGAGCGAATAGAAAAATAAGAATTGCACTTGGCGATGTCAATCTGCAAACTTCTTTTGCAAAGGTTTTTTGGTGTTGGAGGAGGCAATAAGTTAGGAAAATATATTAAATAAAGTAAACTATCATTATTTACAGTCTTCTTGAGTACGTTTGTGCAGCGAACGAATAAATTAATGGAATGCTTCTATGTAGCATTGAGTTTTTGCAATTGAGCTTTTGTTTCAGCAATAAACATACAAATTTCATATCACAACTGGTTTTTCTATGATTTAAGTTTTCATAAATTGTCTTAACCTAAAAGTTGTATTAAAACTTTATAGGTTATATTTAAGATTATAACCTAAACTTAGGTTTTGTTAAGAATAGCTTTATAAGTTTACAATATAAATTTGTTGGTTACAATTTATGAAAATGTAAGTTTTCCTAAAATTTTATAACTTCTTGCCAAAAACCGCACTTTTGATTATGTCTAAGTTATAATCTATGAAAACTTGTCTTCCATGCTCTTTTTTGTTATAACTTTTCTTTGTTTAGCGAGTTTTTATGGTTTTTTTAACTTAATACTTTGTAAATTTGTCTAAAATCTTCATATGTTTGCATTTTATCTACATACCTAAGTATGTATGCTCTTACTGAGTAAAGTATAAAATATTGCCTATCTTTAAATATATCAAAGATATGTATATCTTCTTCAAAGTAGATGCATTTCGACCGAAATCGACTTAAGTCACAGACGTTCGAAATCAACTGAAGTTAAAAACATGCAAACCAGCTGCAGATTTAAGTTAAATAACTTAAATCAGCCTATCATAGACAATCGGTCATACTGATGTTTCCGAATTGAGGCGAAGCACAAATTTGTTGCTCTTCGGATCAACTACCTCTTCAGTAATGTTGAAATGCGGCAGTTTCTTGATGCAGCACAGCAGTGAGACATCGTTCTGTCTGAGTTGAAAGCACACATTATCGCCGATCGGCCTCGAGAGCAACTCATCGCAGATCAACGCCCACGTCTGGACGCATTTCTGCTCCTTATCATTAAGCAATACCGGCTCAGTCAACAGATACGGCTCGAGGAAAGCTCGCGGTGTGAGATCGTGACTTAGGCAATTTGCGAGATGCGTAAGTATCGAATCCACCGAGTGTCGAGGCTGTTGCCGTGTAACACGCAGGTATTTTTGCAAAGCACGTGCCATTGACGGGAAGATCGCCTGGGCAGCTTCATGCGGATCCATGGGAATCGCCGGCGCCTGATCGTTATGCAACCGTTTAATGTGCGTAAAAGCCTCCTCGGCGGCTGTGATAAGGCGAGCTCGGCGTTTCTTCACTCTTCGTTCGTATTCGTGTTCTTCGTAGAACCGCTCGTTGTGGCTCGAGTCTCTTCGTCGCGCATGCGCTGCCAACATAGCGCGCGAATTTGATTGTTGCATTCCAGAGTTGTTAACGCCATCAACTTCGTAGAATTTAAAGCTACTAGATGCCTTCCTCGACTTGGAAACGGGAATTCTCTCAAGGTAAGGGTTGTAAATCGGGAATTCGGTATAATAACGCTCGAGAACCCACACGGCGGCGCGTTGTATACTTAATTGGCCGATTGAGAATGCTTTCGAAGCTCCGTCAGGACTTCGGATGATTTTTATATAATACGCTGGTTTTTGGTGGCGAATCTCCATTAACACCACCGATAAATAATGTATGAATAATAAAGTGTCGGTTAAGCTTGAAGCGTAGGCGACTAGGGCTTTGTAGTCCACGGAATCTTCAGGAGTTATTGCAGCACGTGCGTTTTCAGTCACCTGAACGATGTAAAACAGCCAGTTTGCAAAGGTGCAAATCATCGTAAGAGCCAAAACACTCGCTCGGAATAGATAAATCCCGGGAAGGGTTGCGTTTGGTTTCCGGAGGAAAATCGCCCATGCTCCTCCCGCGAGGATGACCAATTTGAAAGCTAAAGACACTAGAAGTCCCTTGCATTCAGCACCACATTGAAGAAGTTTAGAATTGTTCTGTAAACCCACGTTTGACGAGAGGGCAGGGAAGAATCCTAGTTTTGGCAGGACGACCATGGCGATCGGGCTGAGGAAAGCACATACTGAGATGATGTACGTAAATATCGAACCGAGATATTGTTGGCAGATGAAGCTTAACCCAGTATCAGGTTCGCCGGGCCAATTGCTGACGTCTTCAGTAGAACCAGATTGTTCGGAGGTATTTCCAGTGATTGCAGTAGTGTTCTCGCCCCAGTTATCGTCCTGTGGGAGGATTTGGACTTCGATTACCTCCTGGCCGTCGCGGTTGTCAGGTGTCAGTGTTACGGAGGTTTGGAATGGTGCCATGTCATCGGTTTTCGATTTATTTCTAAAAAGGTAAGATTTCTTTATATTATCACTTGAAATTTATAAAATATCGGTTTTTAAAAGGAGTTTTCTTCAATGTTTTGATGATGTGTAAAACTGGTAGGAGAATGATGCGAATAAAAGATTAAAAAATTATTACCAACTACTCAACTTGCATAAGATTTTTCGCATTTTCGTGATGACATTTTGCTTTTGATGTCTACTAGCACTGCTTTTATCAGCGATAGAAAAAAAAACATTGACAGGTATCTAAACCCTAAATTTATGCGAAACAGGAAAAAAGGGCATACACTTTGATGCACAAATGGACAAATAGAAACACTTAATATTTTAGAGAAATGTATAACGGAAAGAAATTACATTCCTATCCCTGGAAGGAGTTACTTTTAACTAGTTACTCTTTAGTATGCTCATTTAGAAAATAGATATTAAAAAAACCTCTACAATACTGTAAGAGAGTGTGTTTACAAAAAACTGTACCTGTTACTTCGATGTGAATGTGATCTATAGTTTCGATCTCTATGATAACCCTTCGACCTCCTAGACCTGGAGCTGTTTTCCGACTTCACAGACTCGGTTTCCATGTCTCTGGCAGTCTCATTCCCCATAAATGCACCTCACTTGGCATTTGTACACACTTCACAAGTTCACTTCACTTCACGCAGGTAAGAATAATAATAAGTTCAATGACATGCACTTATTGGGAATACATAAATCCAACTAGAAACGTAGAAATCTTCTGTACTTCCACCGAAATCTTTATACTTTTGACCATCTAGCTCGTACAATAAGATTAGTTTACTCCAAACTGTAAGTTTTAAGAAGCAGTCAATGGGGAGAAATTAAAACACGGATTTCCGATCTTGTGGAATTTATGATGCTGCACGCTTGGTGGCTTCCTTGAAAGATTTGCTTGTAATATGTGTAACAGAAGGCACTCGAAGGGCTGATGTGCGTGCTTTCACGCATGGATGCCCCGGCGTTGTTTCGTGAGGGTGCTGGATGCTTTTCCGTCTTTTTCACTAGTATTTTTTGGGTGTAATTGCACAGCGTTTACGTATCACGTACTCGGCGGTATCAAAACATGGCGGCTTCTGGTCATTAGCACCTGTGTCTTTGGCATCCCCACCAGCTTCACAAATCTGACTACTGAAGAAGTCAGTACAGGGTGTTTAGAAAAAATAAAACTATTTTTTCGGTTTATGTAAGTACTCAATTTATGTACTATATTTATTATTACCATTTATTTTGTCATTTTGTCTTCATTTTCTGGGCTTCCTAGGACATAACGAACCTTTTCGGCCACGGAGGGACATCTTCCAATGATTACAGAAAATCAACAATTTTTCATATCTCATATCTCAAATACTGGTATTCTACATGAATGAAGAAATGGAATCCTCGCTACATTTTATTATTATCATATTACGAACTTTTGATCCTCATCATCACTTTCATTCATATCCGTTTGTAATTCCCCGTTTTTCTAACAAGGAGACATAATATGAATGGCATATAAACTTCTGAATGCTCCTTTTCAACGCAAACTTTCCGAGTTTTTTAATCCAAAATTACCCTAAACTACCCCATATGATTTGTGTTTTACCCAATTTCGAGCCGTCACGCACTGCACATTGGAATGTCGCAGCGATTCGTCGAAATTTAGGCAAATTCTTGTACAATAACCTAGGCTTTCATTTTGTTTAGTAAATGAAAACCGCCTAAGAACATTCACCAGACATAAATTGTAGATAACTATTGAAAATCGAACAAGGGAACAAATTAAAATGTCTAGTATTACCAAAACGTTATAATCCATTCATATTTCATACAGTAAGTGTAATAATTTTATTTGTCGATAGCCTGTTGCTTTTTTGTAATTAAATATTTATTTTATTTTATACAATGTATAACCTTAAAAATGTATCTTGTATATAAATTTATCGACAATATCTTGTCTACATTCATAGGTATTATTTATTTTAGAGGCATGAATATAGAACAACCAATACTGCGACATACAATGAATACAGAAACAGCCTATGAATTATTCAACAGAATACATGGAAAACTACGACCGAAACTCGACAATTTCTACCCAAACATCTTCTCACCTAAAACACAACTCACCAACAAAATCATCCAGATTTACGGAGCATCAAACACAGGAAAATCACTTCTTATCTGTGAACTTCTCCTCCATGCTATTCTACCCACTAAAATCTCGTCAACTTTTAAACAGTCTAATGCTATATTAATTAACACTGATCATCAAATATCAATCATACAAATCATCAAGATTGCTGAAGAAAAACTAAGAAATTTGAAGATTTCTCAGGATGAACATCAAGAAATAATTAAATCTTCATTAAAAAGACTTACCATACTTAATTGTTATGCATTTAATCAATTTGAAATGACAATTCTTAATTTAGAACATTTATTATCTGAATTATTAGATGTGGCATTGATAGCAATCGATAGTTTATCTGCTTATTATTGGACTGAACGGTATGAAAAGTCTTTGGATGTTAGGGAAAATAAGTTGTGCAGTATTAATAAACATTGTATTAATTTATTGAAGATTTTAAAGAGTGTTATAGGTGATAGCCATGTTACGGTATTTAGTAAGTGTGAGACAGAGGCGACTTTGAAGGCATTTGTTGATTTTAGTATAAAATTAAGTTATGATAAAAATGAATGTAATCGATATATAATGTCATTAGAATGTCACAATGATACAAAAGGAGTACAATTGGTTAGGAGATATACAATTGAATCAGGATTGAAATTTAATCATTGAATGTTTCATTGTTTATACAAAAAAATTTCATTATACTTATTTTATATAATTTTTATAAACAATTAAACTTATCTTGATTTTCTTTCACCAGTTATTAAATTTCATTTTATAATACTTTTCTATAAACAATTCGCCATCTTTTTCATCATTTTCATCTCATTTGACAGTTTGCCCTTATACACGGAGAATTTTCCATACATTTGACGAACCTTCAGGAATTAACACAATGCTTCCACAAAATTATTACAATTTAATGTTAGAAATTAAAATATTTAAAATTAACATAAGTTCGGTGAAAAGACATAATTTATTTTAATTTTAAATTTTACTGGTGTTTAAATAAAATTAAGAAAATTGTTTTATTCAGGTGTCTTGTAATATGTGTAATATTGTAAATATTGTGAAACAGTGTAATTCTTTCCTTTAAATTGCCTTATGCAATAATAAATATATACAATATCAAAAATTAAGATTTAAAAATATTTGTATTTAAGTAATATTATCTAATAGGCAACCAACACATCAAAACCTACAGTTCATTTCATTTATAGCAAATTTTCCATAGCAAATAAACTAATTACATCGTTACTAACAACTTTAAAACATCCCAAACCTACAAATTTAGTTTATTACACAAACTTTGTTAGTACAACCACTAAGTAAATAAAAAAGTTACAACTTTTTATGTTCAAATTGATGATAAACTCAACACATTTTTTACGAGTTTGCTTGGTATACCTGTACAGTTCCACACTTGTTATCAATCGTCGAAAAATAAGGTTTTAAAGCGAGCAAACATGCGCGAATTTCAGTCCTGCGCCTAGCGCTGGCCTTCGAGCGGTATACTTCATCAAAATATTTCGGCTGCCCTTCTCTGGGCGGAAAATCGCTAGTCAAACACGTATCTCAGTATTATCCATGTGCATTCGCCAACTACAATTTGCATTGTGAAAGTGTATCAATTTGTTCATACCAACTACTATGGAGAACAACAAGAAAGCCGGATTGTACAGCATTGATGGTGACCGCGAACAAGATGAGGTTAGTTTTTAATCAATTAAAAAAAGAAGGTAAAGGTCGACTTTAACATTTTCGTTATGTTTCCAGAAACTTCTAATGCCCTACAATTATATTCTGCAAGTACCTGGGAAGAATGTACGCGCAAAACTCTCTCTTGCCTTCAATCATTGGTTGAATGTGCCTGAAGATAAATTGGTACAAATCGATGATATTATACAGACATTGCACAATGCTAGCTTATTGTAAGTAAACCTATTTTTCTCCCTTTATATTTTTTGCAGAAAGTTCGTTAATTGTATTTATAATATTACTCTATGTATATTTATTAATATTGTTTTAAAATTACTGATTTCTCTGCAAGATTGGATGATGTTGAGGATAATTCTGTCCTGCGAAGAGGTGTTCCAGTCGCACATTCCATCTATGGCATACCAAGCACGATAAATGCAGCCAATTATGCGACACAAATCGGCCTCGAGAAGTGTGTGGCGCTGAATCATCCCGATGTAAGTATTACAAATATTGTAAGGTTTTTTGCCAATTGCTGAAAGTGAGTCATGTTTCCAATTGGCTTGCTTTCTTATGTTTTAATTGAAATACAGGCGGTTAAAGTGTTTTCTGAACAACTTTTGGAGCTTCATCGAGGACAGGGTATGGAGATTTATTGGAGGGATAACTATGCTTGTCCATCTGAGGAAGAATATAGTGATATGACCAAAAAGAGTAAGTTTTTATAAATTATAAAACGTCTAGTTCTTAGAAACCTTGGAATTTGCATTATCTTGAGTTTTTTTTGTCATATCAATTTAGTTAATGGGTTTAAAGTTTAAACAGTTATGAATTGAACAATGCATGCACTAAATTAACTTTTGTTTTTTATCATATGTAGTTTTCATAAAACAAAAATGACATTTGCATATAATGTAAATTCTAAATTAATGTATAATTTAAAATTTATTATTTTTGAAAATTTTAATTTTCAGTAAAATTTGCTTAATAATTTTTCAAATAATATAGTGATAATATAGTAGGTAAAAGAATCAAAGTATGTTTAAAATTCATTTTTTTTGAAATTGCATCACACTTTAACGGAATAATATTTGTCTTTCTTTCTTCCACTATTTTCTTCGTTTACTCGCTTTACTTAAACGAGGAACAAACAGGCTTCATATTTCTTTTAGGATCAAATTCTGCTCTATTAAGAAATTTATTTAAAAATAGTAATTAAATAAAAACATGAAACGCTCACAATATGCAATAAAGGAGACCCGGTTCAACGATTGTTATTGCCAACTGGTAAGGAGACTAACAAAATTGGCACGTATGCAAAGGAAAATAGCGCGTATCAAAACCGCGTTAAACTAGTATATAAATATCGGCGTTTTGACGCTTTGAAACTTTAAATCATAATTAAGGGAAAACCTCATTTGCCGGGCCAAAAAAATCGATTTTTGAAATGGCAAAAAGCTTTCTGTGTCCCAAATTGTGCAGTCTGAAAGAAAGTAAACTTGTAGATAAAACTGTTGTTGCTCTTTCATTTTATGTATTAAGATTTTCAATTTCATGTAATAAATACATTAAAATTCCGATATTCAATTATAAACTCACGGTATTTTTCATTCTGAATTTATTTCTGAATCAATTTTATTATGTTTCTGTCTCCCTTAGTACTTTAGTACCTAGTACTTTATCAATTTTATTTTAAATAACCTCATTTTAAATATGCAAAAGCAATAAAGGAACGTCTATTTTTATCACAATATACTTTCAGCGGATATATTCAATTTATGCAAGTTATTTTGAATATGTTATTGCCTTACATATTACTTTACTATCATTTATTTTTATTTCGCTTTAACCTTGCTTCAAATTAATGGGTGTTTTTTACGAAAATGAGTTAATTTTGTCATAGAAATTAAGAATTTTAATAATTTTCAGAAACTGGCGGATTGTTTATGATGGCAATAAGACTTATGCAACTATTTAGTGATAACAAAGAGGACTTTACGAAACTGGCGGGTATTCTAGGTCTTTATTTTCAAATCCAAGATGACTATATCAACCTTCATTCGGAAGCTGTAAGTACAAAAAACAGTTTCGTAACATAATTTTTGTTGAAACGATATTTGATCATCTGTTTTTCTAAATATTCCAAAGTTCTGAAATTACATTTTCAATTACAAAAGAACACAGAATTTAAATTATGTTCATGTTCATGGCTGTCCATATAAATTAATATTTCTTTAATTACTATCAATTAAAGATGCTTTAGCTAACATATCGAGAGAGTTCAAAACTGCAAACATCTCGTGAAATAATAGAATAAAATTGTAGGTAATCAAAATATGATCATTCAATGAGCCCTCAGCATGATGACATTTTAATCTCCTACAATTTTTTTCGAAGAAAGTTTGTTTTTTCGAGTTATTTGAACTTTCACGTTAAAAACTCACCTGGTATAATGGCCTACCCAAATAACTATTCAAATCAGTGTTTCTCAAAGCGGTTTTTAGCCAAAAATATTAAACGCTCATTTAAATTAAAAGAATCTAATATATTTGTTGTACAATAATTTATTATTCACGTCTTTCTTTATTATAGTATATGGCGAACAAAAGTTTCTGTGAAGATTTAACCGAGGGCAAATTTAGTTTTCCTCTCATCCATGCCATTAACACCGCAGAAGGAGAGAGTTTAGTCATGCGTAAGTGGTGATTTTTCTCCTAACCGTTACTAAGAAATTTTTAATCTTATTAAATGTTTGTTATTACACAGATATATTAAGGCAGCGAACACGCGATAATGAAGTGAAAAAATACTGCGTTTCACTGCTGGAACGCTATGGAAGTTTCGAATACACTCGCAAAAAATTGGCCGCTCTTGATCAAGAAGCCAAAGCCGAGATTGCACACCTCGGCTCGAATCCCTACCTTGAAGAGTTCCTCAACACCGTGCTTAAAGCACACTCAATGCCCCAACCCTAATCACTTACACCATCTGAAACTTGAATTACTAGAGTGAGTCGAGCACGTTTTCATCAGTTGTAGGCGTCTTCAAAAACATTTATGATAGCAATTCAATTGCGTTTGTTAAGTTTATTTCTTTGGTTGGGTGAGACTTGAATTAAAAAAAAAATAATAAAAATGGCTCTGCGAATGGAGCGCGTCCGCAT
>JAODAC010020915.1:0-18904 GCA_027575185.1 Mimaenictus wilsoni
GTGCAGTGCAGTGAGTGAGCACTTGTTAATTTGCTAAATATGTAAATTTTCGTCCAAATTTTACTCCGAACTACCAAGAATTGGCCAAAGGTATCCATTAATTAAATAGTATTAATAAATTGCATTATTTTTATATTTGTTTCTAAAGCCACGTTCTAAATTAAGCAATTTATTCTACGATAAATTTTGTTCGAGCGGATAAGAAGGACCCCCCCCCTCTGTGGCTCTCATATACGATGAAAAATCTAAAATTTGGCTCTCTTTAATTCAACCTTGCCCACCCCTGGTATATATACATACATTTTCATAATAAAACAGACAGTTACCAACTTTATTTACAACTGTAAACATAAATGAAATTGGCAGTTTAAATACCTGTCAAGTACACAATAACCAACCTATTGACCGTGCTGAATATGCCACAAAAGCCGAAAATGTTCGACTAGGTTCGCTGATAATTAAAACTGCATTTAAAGTTTGGCCGAATGCGCTGTCAATAATGTAATCGACTATACGTGGCGAGGCGCGCCTGCCAAACGAAGTTCACAAATTCAGTTAATAAGGCAGTTTGTTCCGGGTTTGGCAAACTGCATTATTAAAACGCACACCGCGCGGCGACGACGACATTGTTGAATTATTTCCGGTTATTCGCCATTACGATACGCATTTCGCCGCTTGATTTGCCGAAAATTCCCCTTCGAATACGCGTCTATTGTCCCGGCTTCACCACTACTAATAACGCACTCAAACCGGAAAACCCAGCAGGCGCTTGGTCGTCTTTGGCGCTTCGTTAAAATTGCATAAAAAGTTTCGCTTTCGCGCATAATGAGGTTTCGTTACGCTTCGCCCCCTAGAGGGATTGCGACTGTGACTGCGAATTGCATCTCGAGATTTTTCCAATAATTCCCATTATACTGATTGTTGTCCAATAAAAGTAATGCTATTAGTAGAACAAGAACTGGAGGAGAAAAATATACGTATGCAAAGTGGGCGCAAGTTTGTCTGGAAGTTTAACAATGGAATAGGAGAACCAATATGGAAAGTTTTAATAAAAAAATCGATGAAATTGGCGTAGGTTTTTCCGGTTTTGCACTTGAGCAATTTCCATTCAATGGAGATTGAAGTTCTTGTTTCTTGAACAATTTCGTTTTTGTCTTGTGTTTTATTATATCGGAAAACAACGTAAGAACTGTATTCTAAACTTTGTTAATTTTTTTCTTTGAGCAAATATCCTTCAATGCAAAAATTCAGAAAAATAGTTTTTCCACAAATTAAATTGAAACTGGTAGTTTTATTTCATAATTAACTCAACTGTTTATTATACGATAAAGAAACGAGCAGAAATAATTACAAACGTTCCAAAACGATGAAAATCGACAAACCACCCCCTGCCACCGGTTCTGTCGGCATCGTTACCTTCCACTACGTTAGATGCTCAAATGTTGTGCAAAATTTGATTATGAAAATACACGCCGCACCGTGCCGCCACCCCCATGAACAATTTCGCACATCGATTTTATTCGCGTGCGCTTTTTGGCACGAAAATTTACACTCAGCCGTACGCGTTGCGACGCCACAATAAGCGACATGCCCCAGGGCGAAAGTTCAACACTTTCCTGCCGAAAACAATAAAATGTCCTCCAATAAGGCGCACTCATAAAGTCGATTTAATAACCTATAACTTACTTTGACTTCAGATTGAATTTGCATGCCATTTAAATGTTTGCCGTTTAGTGATTTTTAACCTTGCTAACGAGAATTTAATTACGCTCGCCTCTAATTAGCGCGCGGGGGCTGCCGGAATTAAAATAGGCTAAAATATGCGGCTGCACAAAGGGCGGGCGTAAATTCATGTAAATTAATTTCGAATTGTAGATTCGAAATTGTACGAATCAATTACCAATTTTTAATGGAATAATTTGTGAAAATGTTTTTTGAGTATCGGTTTTCCATTTAAGATTCTCGCTTGGAGGTTAGGAGCTTGATGTATTTAAACGTAATTTTGCGAAAATAAGTGTTTAGATGTCGAATCTAAAAATATTTTTTCCTTATATTTTAGCGATTTTTTTCGTGAAAACTACAGAAATTGCAGGTTAATTCTCTAATAGTTCCAGTAATCGCTTTCTGGATAAGTTTAAACACAGTATTAAGTGAAAATATGTCGTCTGACAAAAACTAACAAGGAGAGTCCACGCTCTGTCAAATAAGTTTCGCAAAACCAAAAATTCATTCGGGTACTAGATTTTTGAAAAAAAATTATGGTAAAAATCCTAGGTAGCAACACCTGATAGTTACCGAGAAAATAATTGTTAAACATTTGGTACGATCGCAAATTTACGAGCATTCCTCACGTATACCGTTCGAACACTGTGGTCGATGTGCTGGTTGCTTGGTGTAGTGGTTATGTGGTGGGGGTGATTTTTTGATACGGTTGAGGAGGAGATCAAACCTCATTTGCGGCGCTTTTTTTCCTTCTTTTTTATTATGCATTAATATATATAGTTACGTCATCGTCTAATAGATGGCGGCAACTGCAATATACCTATATGCACCACCATAGACGACTCGGCGCATCAGTCACCTGCGCATCTTGACAATTGCGTAGGGGAGACAAAAGTCTTCCTCCAGAATTTATTGTAAATAAAATTTAATTCTTGACTTTACTACAGAAATCGCATGTTTATTTCCGAGCTGTTACAGCAATCGATCTGTCAAATAGTTTAACCGTAATTTTTGCGAAAATAAAACGTTTGACGACGTGTAATCACGTGTTTCTCTTATAACTTAATGAATATTTCCTCAAACTTATAGACTGAATCGGCTAAAACTAAATTAAATATGCTAAAATTAGCAGTTGCACAAAGGTCGAGCTTAAATGCATGAATCAATTAAGAGGACCCGGTAATTAAGAGTAACCGGTACCGCGTTACGGCAAAATAAGGAACTAAAACGTGAAATTCAAAATGTGTTCTAAAATATTTTCTAATCTGCTCGTTATAGAATGCCCATTCTTGCACGGATCTATTCCTCATTAAATATAGTTTGTTTTCATATACACATATATCCCTAAATACTGGCGTCTAAATAAAAGCGTCTTTTTCAAAAAATGTCGAGTTATATGTTTTTCATTTTTTTTCATATTTACCGTACTGCTAGCATTATAAATCATATACCAATCGATTCAGAGGGAAGATATTTTCCCTCGTTGGACAGTTTTTCATTTGATTACTTAGAAACGATATTATAACTCATGAAAGTTGAGTCTAATTACGGCGATGATTTCACTGACAGAAAATTGTCTTGAAAGTTCTTCTTCTAAATATTCCACTTTTATTTTTATTTACCTTTCTCCTATATACACAAATCATATACCGTTCGATTCAAAATGAGATTTGCAACTACATCCTGCATCCGTTTCTTGATTACATGTTTAGATATCATGTAATATATCATTGAAGTTCGGCCTAATAAAGTCAACATTTATTTATTCACATATTTATTCACATTTACTTTATTTCTAGAAGTATAAATTATATTAAAATCGATTCAGCGAGAAAATTGCTTTAAACTCCAGGGAAAGTATTTCATTTGCTCACTTAGAAGCGATGTTAGAAGTCATAAAAGTCGAGAAAAATGATTTGGAATGACTGCTTCTAAAGATCACACTTTTATTTACATTTTCCAGTCGATGTAGAATTAAATTCGTCAGTAACTAGTGGAACATCCATTCCGATTAATTGGTCAGAGTAAATGTTAGAGAATATTGAAGTTGAGACCACTTATGAAGACATATCCGGAGGGTTCTGGAAGTGAAAATCTACAAAATATACACATAGTTAACAATAAAATAATGTGTTTTAATATTTAAATAATAATTTGCTTTATTTATGAATGTTTTGTGTCGGTAGAAGCTAAAATATATGTGCTTTTAGCTTAGAAATTCCTATGGATATGCCCTCAAAATTGGACACAATTTCAACAATCGATAACATTTACTTTAGACGATTAATCGGATTGGCTGTTTCACTAGTTAGTGACAAATTTAATTCTAAATCAAATAATATATGATTTGCATACATAGAAATGTAAAAAATGTAAATAAAAGTATGATCTTTAGAAAAAGTCATTTCTCTGACAGTGAAAATATTGCCGTTATTAGACTCAAATTTTATGACTTCTAACACTGGTTTCAAATAATCAAATGAAACACTGTCCCAGAAATTTAAAGCAATTTTCACACTAAATCGATTGGAGCATGATTTATACTTCTAGAAGTGAGGAGAATGTGAATAAAAATGGAATGTTAAGGGCAAGTCATTTGTGAGATCGGTAATGTTGACGTTTCTATAGTAAACTTCAATGATATATACCATTATTTCTAAACATGTTTTCCAAAAAATGGGGCAATAAACTGTGGCAAAATTTATTCTGAGTCGAATGGTATATGATTTGTATACATTGAAAGAAAGCAAATAAAAATAAATGTGAAATTTTTAGAAGAAGTAATTTCAAGACATTTTCGTCAGTGAAATGTTTGCCGTTATTAGACTCCACTTTTATTATTTATAATAAAGATTCTAAATAATCATATGAAAAACTGTCCCAGAAGTTTGAAGATATTTTCACGTTGAATTGATTGGTGCATGATTTATCATCCCAGAAATACGGGAAATATGAAAAATAATGAAAAACCTAAAACTCGACATTTTTAAAAATACGTTTTTTACACGATATATCTCAATAATTATTAATCTCAACATTAAGACGTAAATGTGTATATCAAAACAAACTAGGAGTATAGGAATGGGCATTCTATAACATGCAGATTAGAAAATATTTTAGAACAAAGTTTGAATTTCACGTTTTAGCTCCGCATTTTGCCACTACGTGGTACCGGTGCTCTTTATATAAATGTATAAATTAATTTCGAATTCTAGATTCAAAATTGTGCGAATCAATTACCAATTTTTAATGGAATAATTTGATGTTTTTTTTTGAGTATCGGTTTTCCATTTAAGATTTCCGCTTGGATGTTAGGAGCTTGGAGCGTCGGCGTATTTTATTCCCTGCTATATATTCTGAACTCAATGTTGTGTAAATGGCGAAAGTGTTTTTAAGTTTATCGAAGCGTATGATGTAACCGTTTGGCTTTACATTATGCGTAGACGCACGCGGTTAAAATCGTAAAAAAGTTTCACGCGCTTGTATAATGTCGACTGTTTTACGGTTCCCTATGTTGCGAATCTCCCAACTTCGCATAACGCGATTCAAGATTGTTTAAAACACACGTTGTATACGTTTAAATGCTGTTTTAAGTATGCTTATTTTATAGGGCTGTAAATATTATTGGTACACGTGGTATGTAAAATATATGAGTACCTAGATGAGTTCCTTTATCGATGGGCCGCAAAACCCGACGGTGGTTACTACTTTGCGCTGTCGGTTTGATTTATCGCTACATTAGGTTTTCACAGGGAAGAAGCGGCTCTCGACAGGACAAACACTTCAGGCCGTTGTGGTGGAATGAAGCGCAACCCAACTTGCCGCCGCCACCGACGCTGCAGCCGCCTCACCAAACTGGCTGAGGGCGACGCTCGGAGAGGTGGTCGTCCTGCCACTCGGCTAAATCGAATTACGTACCGTTCGATTATTCCAATCAGCCAAGTTAACGGCACTCATAAATATCCGATCGCCGCGTATTTTCCACGCAATATGCGTACGTGTGCAAACAGCTATAACTTTGGAGGCAAACACATTAAATCGATCAAATGCCCTAAGAAAACGCCTGCAATCTGTTTGGCTGGTGGACCGCGAAATGTCTTCACATTATTAGTGCGATTTTTTGCACGTTGTCCTCTGAATCGGAACTACCAAAAAGAGAGCGTAAACAACTAGCGGAGGGTGTGTCATCGCCCGCGTGTGGACCATTGATCATGGTGCTGGAAGTGCGCCGAAGAAACGTGCATTAACTAAAAACCTCGAGGGCGGTTTTGCCGCGTTTATCTTTGCGACCAGCATTTTGGGACAGGCCCATTCTGCCGCAGGATAGACACACAGCGTGTCGAGTGGCAACGCGAATGTCGTACATCATCTGCCATCAGCGCACATCAACGCTAAAGCGGCAGGCATTTCTCAAACCTGGAACTAAACGTGTTCCCATCTCAAACAATATCATGTTCCATATGTTGTATGAATGTACAACCAGGAACAACGTATGCACGAACGTAACTATATAATAGGGACAGGAGTACACTTGTAGAAGTTCTCAGTCCATCCACACACTTTCCTTATTATACTATTACATTATACTATACAGTTATTATAAAAATGTATGCCAAAAATCTTTATAAAATTGTTTTCCGCAACTTCAGAAATCGCGCTTTTATTTCCCAACCTTTGCATCTATTGATCTTTCAAAAATATGCCATTTTCCAAACCATTTGAGGTGATCGTATTTCTCTTATATTTTAGCGAATATTTCACATATTGTCTGTTAATTTTCTAACCGTCCCAGAAATCCAGATTACTCGATGTGTCTATTTTTTGTGAAAGTATATCGTCTGACGACAACTATGCACATTTTTCTTTTATAATTTAGCGAATATTTCTCAAAACTTTAAAAATCGTATGTTCATTTTCGAACCGTTATAGCAATCGATCGCCCGATGTGTTTAAACACATTCTTTGCGGAAATAAGACATTTCACGCCGACTAAACACGTTTTTCTTTTATATTTTAGGGAATATTTCCCAAAACTTCAGAAATTGCCTGTTAATTCTCTAACCGTTGTAGTAATCGCTTTCTGGATGTATTTAAACACCCAATTTGTGAAAATATGTTGTCTGACAACTAAATACGTGTTTCTCTTATAATTTAGCGAATATTACCCATAATAACGGAAAACGCTTGTTAATTTCCGAACCGTTTCAGCAATCGGTCTATCAATGATTATAAACACATTTTTGCAGAAAGAAGACTTTTGACGACATCTAACCACATTTGTTCTCTTATATTTTAGTGATTATTTCGGAAAACTTCAAAAACTGTTACAGTAATCAATCGCTCGATGTGTTTAAACACATTTTTGTGAAAATAAGTGTCCATTGGCGACATCTAAACACGTTGTTCTCTTATAATTTAGCGAATATTTCCCAAAACTACAAAAAGCACAAATTAATTTTATTATTTAATTTGGTAAAGGCTGTAAAGGTGATCAGGGAGACCGGAGTGCCAATAAAGGTTATGCATACATAGTCAGCAGTTATTGTGCAGCGGCTTGGGTAGAATAAGAGGTTCTTGTGTTAAATCAATATATTGTTATGTTAAAACTAAAAAAAAGTTAATTTCCGTAATGTAAAAATAGTAAATCTATTAATGAGTTCAAACGAATTTTGTTGCGGAAATAAGACATTTGATAACATCTAAACACATTTTTCTCTTATATTTCAGCGAATATTTCATAAGACATCAGATACAGTTACATCAATCAATCGCTCGATGTGTTTAATCGAATTTTTGCGAAAATAAATCCTTTAGCCACATCTAAACATATTTTCTCCTATATTTTAGCGAATATTTCCTAAAACTTCAGAAAATACCTGATAATTTTTTAACTGTTCCATTAATTGCTTTCTGGATGTGTTTAAATGCATATTTTGTGAAACTTTGTAGTCAGACGACAAATTTTCTCTTATATTTGTGTATATTTCCCCAAAACTTCAGTAATAGGGTGTTAATTACCGAATCGATCAAACTATCGAACTCTCGGTGTATATAAACTCCTTTTTTATTCTCGAAAATAAGTCTCTATCATTAGAATATTTCCAAAAACTAAAAAAAAAAACGAGGATTAATTTCCGAAGAGTGGCAGGAACCGATTTCTTGATTATTTAACTGCATTATTTTGCGGAACTAAGTCATTTGACAAGATCTAAACATGTTATTCCCTTATATTTCAGCGAAGATTTCCCAAAACTTCCGAAATCGCATGTTAATTTCCGAACAGTTAAAGCTGAAGATTGCTTGATGTGTTTAAACGCATTCTTTTGCGAAAATATGTTGTTTGGTGACAACCAAGCACGGTTTTCCCTAGTATTTTAGTGAATACTTCTCAAAACTTCAAGAATCACGTCTTAACATCCGAACTATTTCAGCAAGGGATCTCTTGATATCGTTTAAAAGCGATTTTTTTGCGAAAATTACATGTTTGAAGATATCTAAACATCTTTTCTCTATCATATTTTAGCTAATATTTCCAAAAGTTCCAGAAATCGTGTATTAATTTTCGAATCGCTGAAGTTATCAATCCCTCGATATGTTTCTAAGTTCTTTTGGGAAAATAAGGCGTTTGGCTGCGACTTATGTGTTGTTGTTTACTAGAAAAACTTGTCTCCCATCGCAAAACATATTCCAAAACGTATATATCCAGTAAAAACTTTCATATTTGTCGCTTTTGTGTCTCTATTCAACGACGCGCTACTGTGGGCGCATAAATGAACGAAGTCCTGGAATTTCCTAGGCAAAGAAAGAGCTTTGAAGTATCCAACTTTTACGTGTACACTCGCGTTTCCCCACGTTCCCTCGTTAACCATAACTATATTTTTAATTTTGCTTTATTTCATTACAGATCCACTTTGAGTCGAAAGGAAACGACGTTCTATTAGTGGTAACTCTAACTGGCATCAAAGTATGCAGCCCAGACGAAACTGTAAGTACTTTTATAAAACTAAAGTTTGTAATGTTCTGATAGTCCTACAGATTTAAACTCTTTTATGTGGAATTTTCACGAGGCGCATCTTTACTACTACCGTGTTTTCGACTTCATTAGGTAATTGCAGGCTGCTCCATATGGGTACACTCGAAAAATATGCGCCCAAACAGGGCTGGTGCAAAAAAAAAAACAGACGCGAAATAAAGAGAAAAGGATTTGCGATTCGCAGATTGCTTAAAAAGCGGTAACGCATCCGTGCATTTTTCATGCGGGCACCACTTATCTTCCGACAGAGCGGCGATTATCCTCGAAACATTGCAACGATCCCTACCAGCACCGCATTAAAACCCTATTTTTGGGAGCAAAAGGGATGTTTGCGTGATGCAATAGGGGACGCATACTGATCTACACGTATGAGTATGCGTTCAAGGTTGAGCTATGTGAGGTCATGATACAATGGAAATAACTTTTCCGGTTATCAGGAGAACTAGGTATGAAATGTGTGTACAAGGATTGTCCATGTGGACGTGGAAAATACAGAACATGAGGGGCATGAGAGGGCTCAGGCAGCAGGAGCATACGTGGTATTTCAACTATTAGCTGGATTAAGCACTGAAATGTTATGTCGTTTATATGCAGATTGATTTTACCTGCTGGCCCTGCTGTATTGGATTTTTGTCACTTTACGTCCCCAACATTAAACCAGGCTTTAAAGATTGTATCTTTATCCCAGTGGGATTTACATAGGTCTCTGCACTATTCCACAGACGTTTCAATTGATATACATGGGTATGTGACAACTGGTAGCTATATATACGTCCGAATGTTGTTTATCGTTTTCCTTCGAATCGAGGAAAAACAAGATGTAAATTTTTGTATAAACACTTCGATCGTTTCAAACCTTTCCGATCGGCGTGGGAAACTTGCAAACGCGCTCGGATTACATTTTCCTGAAGGGCGAACCGCGTTGGGCATGCCTGTCTGTCTGCCTTCAGCCACGCTTGATAGATATCGCCATTCTCCATCTTCCGCCTGGAATTCCACCTGCATAGACGGGATAATTCCGCACGTCTCCATAATCGATTTCCATTAGATTCTTGCGCGCTGCGCTTGGCGGGCAACTTGCCTCGTATATTACACGTCTAAACATCGTCAAATCAAATAAAACTAGTTATGTTTTTTCCTTTGCACCGTCTACTGGCTTCCGATTTTCCGCATTCTAAGTTATAATACGTTTTGGGGAATGGCTGGGTGTTTCGTGTCTTACAGCTGTTTGCGTTACAGATGACGCATGAATATACACAAGGGGGTTTTCACTTATAATTTAGCGCATATTTAAAATAAGACATTTGACGACATCTAATCACGTTTTTCTCCTATGTTTCAGTGAATCTTTCATAAAACTTCAGAAACAGTTACAGTAATGGATTGCTCTATGTAAACGCATTTAAACGCATTTTTTGCGAAAATAAGTCCTTTATCGACATCGAAGCATGTTTTTGTCTTGTATATTAGCGAATATTTCCCAAAACTTCAGAAATTTCCTGTCATTTTTCTAACTGTTCCTGTAATCGCTTTCTGGATGTGTTTAAACGCATTTTTTTGTGGAAATATGTTGTCTGTCGACAACTAAACACGCTTGTTGCCTTTTAATTTAGTGAATATTTTCCAAAATTTCTGAAATTGCGTGTTAATATCGGAACCGTTATAGGAATCGAACTTTTGAGGTGATTAATAGCTTTTTTTGCACAAATAAATCGTTTAGCAATATTTAAACACGATTTTCTCATCTATATTAGCGTATATTTCTTAAAACTTCAAATACAGTTACAGTAAACGATCGATCGATGTGTTAAATGCATTATTTCAAAATAAATCCTTTGACGACATCTATACACATTTTTCTCTTATATTTTAGCGAATATTTCCCAATACCTCTGAAATTGCATATTAATTCTCTAACCGTTCCAGTAATCGCTTTCTGTTTGTTAAACGAATATTTTTTCGGAAAATATGACGTCTAACGACAACTGAACATGTTTTTCTTTCATCATTTAGTGAATATTTCCCAAAATTTCAGTAATTACTTGTTAATATTCGAACCGTTAAGACAATCGATCTGTTTATGTGTTTAATAACATTTTTTGTGGAAACGAGACATTTGTCAGTATCTAAACACGTTTCTTTCTTATATTTCAGCGAATATTTTTTTAAACTTCAGAAACAGTTACAATAATGGATCGCTCTATGTGCTTAAACGCATTATTTGCGAAAATAAGTTCTTTATCGACATCTAAACATGTTTTTGTCTTGTATATTAGCGCATATATCCCAAAACGTCAGAAATTTTCTGTCATTTTTCTAACTGTTCCTGTAATCGCTTTCTGGATGTGTTTAAACGCATTTTTTGTGGAAATATGTTGTCTGCCGACAACTAAACACGCTTTTTGTCTTTTAATTTAGTGAATATTTCCCAAAATTTCAGAAATTGCGTGTTAATATCGGAACCGTTATAGGAATCGAACTTTTGAGGTGATTAATAGCTTTTTTTGCACAAATAAATCGTTTAGCAACATTTAAACACGATTGTCTCATCTATATCAGCGTATATTTCTTAAAACTTCAAATACAGTTACAGTAAACGATCGATCGATGTGTTAAACGCATTATTTCAAAATAAGTCCTTTGATGACGTCTATAAACATAATTCTCTTATATTTTAGCGAATGTTTCCCAATACCTCTGAAATTGCATATTAATTCTCTAACCGTTCCAGTAATCGCTTTCTGTTTGTTAAACGAATATTTTTTCGGAAAATATGACGTCTAACGACAACTGAACATGTTTTTCTTTCATCATTTAGTGAATATTTCCCAAAATTTCAGTAATCGCTTGTTAATATTCGAACCGTTAGGACAATCGATTTGTTGACGAGTTTAATAGCATTTTTTTGCGGAAACAAGACATTTGTCAGTATCTAAACACGTTTCTCTCTTATATTTCAGCGAATATTTTATTAAACTTCAGAAACAGTTACAATAATGGATCGCTCTATGTGCTTAAACGCATTATTTGCGGAAATAAGTCCTTTGTCGACATCTGAACATGTTTTTGTGTTGTATTTTAGCGAATATTTCCCAAAACTTCAGAAATGTCCTGTCATTTTTCTAACTGTTCCTGTAATCGCTTTCTGGATGTGTTTAAACGCATTTTTTGTGGAAATACGTTGTCCGTCGACAACTAAACACGCTTTTTGTCTTTTAATTTAGTGAATATTTCCCAAAATTTCTGAAATTGCGTGTTAATATCGGAACCGTTTTAGGAATCGAACTTTTGAGGTGATTAATAGCTTTTTTTGTACAAATAAATCGTTTAGCAACATTTAAACACGATTTTCTCATCTATATTAGCGTATATTTCTTAAAACTTCAAGTACATTTACAGTAAACGATCGATCAATGTGTTAAACGCATTATTTCAAAATAAGTCCTTTGATGACATCTATTCATATTATTCTCTTATATTTTAGCGAATGTTTCCCAATACCTCTGAAATTGCATATTAATTTTTCTAACCGTTCCAGTAATCGCCTTCTGTTTGTTAAACGAATATTTTTTTCGGCAAATATGACGTCTAACGACAACTGAACATGTTTTTCTTTCATCATTTAATGAATATTTCCCAAAATTTCAGTAATTACTTTTTAATATTCGAACCGTTATGACAATCGATCTGTTGATGTGTTTAATAGCATTTATATGCGGAAACAAGATATTTGTCAGTATCTAATCACGTTTCTCTCTTATATTTCAACGAATATTTCATTAAACTTCAGAAACAGTTACAGTAATGGATCGCTCTATGTGCTTAAACGCATTATTTACGAAAATAAGTCCTTTGTCGACATCTGAACATGTTTTTGTGTTATATTTTAGCGAATATTTCCCAAAACTTCAGAAATGTCCTGTCATTTTTTTAACTGTTCCTGTAATCGCTTTCTGGATGTGTTTAAACGCATTTTTTGTGGAAATATGTTGTCCGTCGACAACTAAACACGCTTTTTGTCTTTTAGTTTAGTGAATATTTTCCAAATTTCTTGAAATCGCGTGTTAATATGCGAACCACTATAGTAATCGAACTTTCGAGGTAATTAATACCATATTTTGCACAAGTAAATCGTGTGACGACATTTAAACATGTTTTCTCATATATTTTATCGAATATTTCCTAAAACTTCAGAAAATACATATTAATTTTCGAACCGTTCCAGCAGTCGCTTTCTGTATGTGATTAAGCGCATTTTTGAGAATATATGACGTCCGACGACTAGTAAGCATGTTTTTCTTTTATAATTTAGTGATTATTTCCGAATACTTCAGAAATTGTTAATATTCGAACCGTTATGGCAATCGATCTCTCGATGTGTTTAATAACATTTTTGCGAAAATAAGTCGTTTTCCGACATCTAAACAAGTTCTTATCTTATATTTTAGCAAATAATTTAAATAAATTATTTTAGTAAAAATGTATTTAATAAATTAAACTAGTTTTGTTTTTCTTTTCAACCGTCTACTGGGTTCTGATTTTTCACATTCTAAGTTATATGCTTTATGGGGATGGATGGGTGTTTCGTGTTTTACAGCGGTTTGAAAGAGGATTTTTCTGATAATTTAGCGAATATTTCCCAAAACTTCAGAAATTGCCTGTTAATTCTCTAACCGTTCCTGCGACTGATGTCTGGATTGGTTTAACCGCATTTTTTGTGATAACTAAACACGTTTTTTTGCTTTTAATTTAGTAGATATTTCCCTAAATTCCAGGAATCGCGTATTAATATCCGAACCGTTATAGCAATCGATCTTTCGAGATGTTTAGTAGCACTTTATACGCAAATATGTCCTTTGACGACATCTAAACACGTTTTTCTCTATATTTCGGTGAATATTGCATAAAACTTCAGAAACTATTACAGTAATTGATCATTTGATGTGTTGAACACTTTTTTTGTTTGAAAATAAGTCCTTTGTCGACATCCATACACGCTTTTCTGTTATAATTTAGCGAATATTTCCCAATACGTCTGAAATTGCCTGCGTTACAGTAATCGCTTTCTGGATGTGTTTAAACGATTTTTTGGGGAAATATTACTTCTAACGACAACTGAACATGTTTTCCTTTTATAATTTAGGAAATATTTCCCAAAACTTCAGAAATTTATTGTTAATTTTCGAACCGTTGTAGCAATCTATAGCAGTTTTTGCGGAAATAATACATTTGTCGACATCTAAATACGTTTTACTGTTATATTTCAGAGAATATTTCATAAAAGTTCGAAAACTGTTACAGTAATCGATCGTTCGATGCGTTAAAACGTATTTTTGTGAAAGTAGTTTAGTTTTCCTTGAGTAAATAATTTGTCAAATCAAATAAAACTAGTTATGATTTTCCTTCCCACCTTCTACTGGCTTTCGGTTTTCCACAATCCAAGTTATAATACGTTTTTTGGGAATGGGTTGGAGTTTCTGCTGCACAACACATCCATAACGCATAAATAAACGCATAGGGGTTGTTTTTTTTACAAATGTTGGACATAAATCTACGACGTGAAACTTGCGCGTTTGCTTGAAGTTGTAATGTGACATCAGTTGTGGCGTGACACTACAAATCGTCCCAATTTCGTTCCAGGGAATGAAATTCACATGATGTGGTCAAACTCTTAAAGAAATCCCCCATGAGCAAGGATAAAAAAAGAGTAGGAACAACTAACTTTAACTTCATTTGAAAATAGTATAAAGGGCCTATAACCAGATAGTATCTGGTTATAGGCCCTTATATTATGCTATAAATTCTGTTGATAAATTGCAGCGCTGAAATGCAAGTTGTCTCCTTGTCAGAAATGTATATAACTAATGATACCGCAAAAGCATTATTGCAATTACATTAACGACACATTTTGAGTTTCTCAAAGTGCATGATTAATTCAACATGGACAAAACATGTGTACTGCTTTTCCCGAATGCGTCGTCTGCTCTCAAATCTCTCAAACTCTTCGCCCGGCACCCACAAAACCACCTTCTTTTTCTCGCGAATCAATTCCAAAGTGAATTACCCAATGAATGTAATATGAGCCCAACTGACTGCGAGCATACTGAAAGCGGTGCAGAGGCAGTCCATGATGAGGGTTGACTGCCTTCTGACTAATTACCTCCAAATGTTTTGTTCCCACCCAAAACTGTAGTAAGCTTTCATGCAACCGACGCCGACGCACACTAGCCTGCTGCAAAGCACGTATCGCAGCCGAGCCGAGCTTCTGCTTGACGAGACGGCGTCATTCAAACTTTCTCAGGACGACATTATTTCCGCCACTTGTTCCATTCCCTGCTTGACGCATTCACTCCACTACTGCAGCGCAATGTTAATTCGTACTGTCTGTTGTGACGGAATAAAGAATAACAAAGTTTGCTGCAAATGGTGCAAACTTACTTCCCTTTAATGAATATTTAACATGTCATTTTAGTGTAATCTGCAGCTGGGAAGGAAGTGGAAGCATAAACTAAGTCACTCAACTAGAAGAAATCGCGCTTCTATGAAGTTAAAGTCAATTAAGACATATTTAACATATTTGGACACATATAACATACTGTTCTTAATCTGATATTGTCTTGAAGATAGTCGGTTGAGATGGAGATGAAGGAAATGGATGTACTTGTTGATAGCAGATGAATGGCTCATAAATAAATGATGATTGTGATGCGTGTATTTGTCGTACTTTTGTAAAATTTTCTAGAAGTATATAGTTCTATATGAAATTTTGCTAAGTAAATTTTTAATCCAACCAATTAATTAGGGTAAAGGTTTTCACGTTAGAATACATTTTACGGACATTTTTAGTGTTTTACAAAGCAATATATTCTTTATTTGTTTTTATTATTTGCATTTATACGAGTGTACAAATCAAAAAAATTACGTCCAACAAGATTGCTAAAATTGTTTACTTGTACAAACTTTTACTTTCATATATTTAAACACCACATAGAAGAGAAGTTTCTTAATACATCCCAAATTTTTCTTAATTAATAAGTTTCTTAATTAATCCCATATTGATATCATAATTTCGTCGTAATCCATTTTAGTGAATTGTGCAAACATTCTTATGTGCTTATATACTGCCATGTATAGTACATACAAGTACAAGAATAGTAGCTTAACCTTACAACGTTATTTCCAAATTAATATAATAATTATGTCTCAAGATAACCCACTACAGAAAATTCTGAAAAGTTGCTGATTTGCCCATAAACCGCAATATAAAGTACGCCCTACAAATTTTAAAATTTCGGGCATTTAAAAATAATGGCTTTATACCATTTACAAAAGAGGATTTGCTTAATATAACAAGGTTTATCCCAAAATTATATCGTAATTAATTCGCAAGATAAACCGCTATCAAAATTGTGTAAAGTTGATGATTCGGCCATACACCACCATGTAAAGTAAGTCCTACAAATGTGAAAATTTTGGGCATTTATAAATGATTGCACATTTTAGTTAGTTAATATGTTGGCGTTAATCCAAAATTGATATCAAAATTACATGGCAAAGCTCACTTTGCTTCTGACATATGAAGGAAAGTTCATCACGCCACGCTGACTCTGTGCTTTTATTTAACGTTGAAAATCCACTGTGAGCTGATACACCTCCAGAGTAGTTCCTGGAAGGGCGGCACATTCAGATGAATGACCTAGAAACCGGAGTGAGAGTTATAGATCCCCGTGATCAAAACGGATATTGGTGCCCGCATGCCTGCTGATGTTGCATAGAGGTTTGCTGCGCTAAGATGTTCACGTTGATTCTACACAAATTCGTGCGTAAGTTATACAATAACTACTAACCTTACAAAATCAATCTCTGATCCTGTCCTTATATTTCATCCTACCTTCTGCTTTCAAACTCATCATGATCCATCGCATTCATAAATTGTACAACATGCAGGATAGATTATAGCCCATTGCCATCAAAGATAGAGGTTAGAGGTTACTGGGACAATCGACGAGGGAAATATCTTTCGTCGCTCTCATTTATCCGTGACCAACTGCACTCTCGAAACTCGTAACTCGTAAGTCTCTAGCGGGATTCGAGCGCACTGAACCCTTGCATCGCGCTGCTCCAACTATAAAATACGTACCAACGCAATCATTCACGCGCTGCGCTCATTAGCACGACACGACATAGATAAACACGTTCCGCGTACACCGCTCACCGCAAAACGAGTGCCGTGCGGAACATTGCACAATATTCTGGAAAGCATTAACACGTTGTGTAAAATCTGAAGCAGGTGATTAGCGCCAGTGGAGTGTTAACATAGTTACAACATCGTTAGTTTTAATAATTTTATGCCAGTTCGAATCAACTGATTGCAGTCGTTTGATTCAGTACGCAGATTGAGGGGGTGAACCTTATGAGAGAATACGATCACACATGGGCGGGAATTGTACATTTCACCTGCGAGGGGACGATTCAGTCATGCGTACGTACATGGGATTTAAACGCGTGTTATTACCCCTACCTCTCTGGTGTGCAATTAGCATCGCGGTGGATGCGACCGCTAATTACATCCCTGTGACTTGGGGTAGGAATTTGTGATTTGCACGATACTCATGACTGCCAAGAATATGACAGATTGAAACTTATATATCACCAGGGGAAAATACCATAACTTTCAATTGAAGAAAAAAATGTAATATATTCTTGATGAAATTTTAGAAACGCTTCGTTGCATACAATATGACGTTGACTCAATTTGACGTCCTTAATGCTTGATGTCACGTCGCTAGAGGAAGTCAAGAACTCCTGTTGCTTGTTGCCCTGCAACACCACCCTCGTTTTACGCTACCGTAAAAGTCATGCGTCACTCGTGCAAGCACAAAGTGAAAATCTCGAATCTTTTCAGTTTTGCGAGACACGCGTGTGCCTTGATTAAAACCTGCCTGCATCCAGGCGTTCGCCACTTTAACCAATCTACCAGAAACAGCCATCCACTGTTGAAGGTTTAGTGGAACGAGGAGGAAAAGTTATCGTAAACAAATCGGTGCGCCTTTTTTTGCCTGTACATAAACGTGCCGACTCTGCCAATCTGGTTCTGCGTTCTACGACTTCCATGCCCAAATCGTAGAACCAGCATCCGAGCAACCCTCTACTTTATTGCTCCAGTGCATCATTATCGCGCAAATATGTGAGTAGCAGCAGGATCGAGTAGGTTGATGCTTTGTGAAAGAAGCCGGCGCAGATCGCATAAGGGTGGATGCAAATTAGGCGGCTGGTGCTGCATGGATAGGCGAATCTATTTGTGTTCGAACAATCTGTTTGCGCACTCGGACTGTTCAGGACGTAATATAGACGTGGACGCACGGCTTGTGCTGTTCTAACTCCAGCTCAAAAGCGATTTGATTTACTGCTCAATGTGGTCCGATAATGTGGGAGAGTATACGCAGGAGGCGTACCACGATAATGCGTGATATCTCCCACATGGTTAAATGATGCTTTATGGTACTCTCTGATTGAGCTGTTCATCGATATTGGGCTTAAACGAAGCTTGAATTAAAGTTCAGTATCAAACCTTTGGATTTTAATTTGTTTTATTCTTCCGATACGAAATAACTATCCTCTTAAAGTTCAAAGTGTTAAGCATCATAGAGTACATATTATATACAATATGAAATTATTCACGTAGTCTGCAGGTCATAAAAGTAAGGTGATTTCCAGAGGAGACATGTAAAAATGACAGCACATTTTTACATTTATAGTCCTTACAAAAATGATGTTGCTTAATATAATAACGATAATCCAAAAATTATATCATAATTACATCACAAGATAACCCGCTATTAAAATTGTGAAAATTGCTGATTTGAATATATACCGACCGTCATGTAAAGTACCTCCTACAAATTTGAAAATTTCAGACATTTATAAATGTGGACAGATGGTCATTATTATAGAGCTTATAGTAGAAGAGTTCCTTAATCTAATGACGTTAATCCCAAATTGATATTATTATTACGTAACTAGATAAACCACTATTGAAAATTGTAAAAATTTGCTAAATTGAATATATACTGCTATGTAAATTGCGTCCTTCGCATATGAAAACTTTGGGCATTTGTAAAAGATTGCACATTCTAGAAGACTTATAGA